>JXCR01062169.1:109432-160384 GCA_002079205.1 Phalaenopsis hybrid cultivar | reverse complement strand
CATGGAACACCTCATTTCCATCCTACACAATGAAAGTAATATATCCTAAAAGTTATTTAATTCAGATTGGAGCATTCAGAGCCCCGATTCTATGGTAGATAATAGAATTCATATTCTTCTGCATTAACATCTATAATACCTAAACTTCAATTTAAAAAATCCATATACTCACCTATATGCACTTAAGCTTTGAGTTGGACGATCCAAATCAATAATTTTGCGATTTGCATAATACAAAGGATGATTCTTTATAAGCCTTTTTGTTATCTCTTTCTGTAATAAGGTACTTTTTCTTTTTTGACGATCCTGGAAAATTGTCTTTGTTGCACTCTATCACCATCTAATCTATATATATATATATAAAAGAAAAATAATATTCTTCACAAGCACCTCAAAATAATTTCCCTTTTAATATGACACAACATAATAAATCAAGCTCCTCATGATGTTTTAATTTCATTTTACATGCATCCTAAGTAAGAAGAAACCATAAAAGAGAAAAAGCTTCGGCAGAATACAATGAGTCACGNTTATAATATTAACTCAAGCCTTAAGTTTGAATTTTTTTTTTCTTATATGCCTCATAATACATGTTATTGGTTAGGTATTCTTATTGTATATTTTTGCGAAAAAAATGTCTCAAAATTCATATTGAACAAAATTATCCCAAATGAGGGATAATCTCTTGTATTTCGAGACTACTTAAGATCCTTTAAAATCAATTTAAACCAAGCATAGTTTGAATGAGTTTGTGAGGGGATTTGACAGCGCGTGAAGGAGGAGAAGTTCTTCAGAAGTAGGGGTAGGATTAATGAGGGCTATAATGTTTGAAGGAGTAGATGTAATGCCCAATTTTGACCAAATTAGATGGAAAAAATTTATTCTAAAATATTATTTATTTTTGGATCGCCAAATATTCATTTAAATTTTTTTTATTAAATTCTATATTTTGCTATAATGTCACTTTTTGTCACTCCCCAGCTGACCTTCACCTGGGTTAAATAACGGTGTAGCGGAGGAGGGAAACTCAATTAACATCAATTTTCAACAACATACAACCTAACTTATAGAAATCAAGACTAAATGAGTGGAGATTAAGTCGCACTAAATCATCTCTTAAAATCACTAAACAACTTCATCAAATATTCGTTCATATCAAACATACATTTGAAAGCTTGTAGAAATAGTTCACATAATGCAAAAAGCTTCTAAACACTTAAATACAACAAAATGGTAAGTACCCTAAAAATCTTCATTAATCAACCAAAATCCTTACATTCAAAAGCTGTACAAAAGGTAAATCATCTGGCTAACAATCCACTTGTTTCTTACTCCTACAGAGGAATATAATCATATCGGGTAATCTACAAACTTAGTGAGATAAATAATGTTAAAATAAGATTTAATATATAAGAGAGAAGCAATATGCATGCAAGTCAATAACTAGTATAAGTAATTACAATAGAAATAGAAAAAACATGCTTAAGAGTATAACAAATATCATTTAAAGTAGTACAAAAAATAGTGGTCATATAATATAAAATGACCATTAGTAATTCTTTTATTCACCACAAAATGTGACTTCATGCATGAAATTATTTTACTTATGTTTTTACTCTTTGTCTCTATTTTATTTGTTTGGAATTGTCACATTACAATTGTATAAGATTTAACTCATTTTATTTTGTCAGATCTCACACAGCTTGTTAGCTATGATAACCAGATACTACAGAAAATTCAACTATTATTGGCTGAAAATTCAGCTGGTAATTGCGGATTTTCAGCTACTAAACTTGATTAACAACTAATTTTGGATTTAATTTGGCCAGTCTAAAAAAACATCATCAATAAATAGAAAGTGACCGCGAATGGGTCAGTCGATTAACATTTCGACAAAAATGTCAGTCTTATAATTTAGTAATCACAAAATTCAGCCATTAAATGTATCAACTGAATACCATAGTGAGATTTTAGCTGTTCAATTATCGGTTGAAAAATTATTTGCTAATCAATTAGAAAACTAAAAAATGAACAAAAAAAGAATTATTAGAACAAATGATATTTCACATACTTGCAAACATACAACTAAATAATAAATTTTACAACATACACTAATAATCAACAAATATAACAATACATATCCACAATCTGCATTGAATGAAATAACGAAAAATATAATAATGTATCTCCAGTACAGACAACCCAACAGAAAAGTATCAACATAATTGTTGACCTATATTTTAGTTAACCCTATTTTTTATTGACTGAAACTTGGTTAGACTTCACTTGAGCTCAATCTTGACTGAACCTTAAGGATTTTTGTTTTCTCTCCCAAGATTATTTTAAGGCTTGGAACCTTATTTTAAAAGTTGTATGAGGTTTATTATTACTAATAAATATCATTCATGCCAATGTGATGATCCATTGAAATTTTTTATGTAAACCTGTGCACTTAGATTGCCTATGCATGAAACTTGTCTTATGTAAAAATTTTTCAATGGGTTATTATTTTTAAAAATTTTCTTCACCATTGTGTTCATATTATCAAAATCTTTCAAATCAGTCCTTTTGTGCTCAATTTCAACCCCATTTGAGCACCTTTTGGGAAAACAATAATCACTAGAGATAAAATAATACTTTGACTTATACTCCTTCAAATAGACTTCAAATCATTTCCAATCTTCAATAAAATTTGTTCTAAAATTAAAAATACATCATATTGACCAATAAAAAATTCTAAAATTTTCTGATCAAAATTGACAATTTCTCTCCTAGGGTGGGGTCCACTTTTACCAATCATATCTCTATCAATCTTGAATTAGACAAAACTAATTAGACCATTAAATTTTTTTAACATTTCTTTTTTAAGTGGACTAGAATCAACTCTTTGGTGAAAATCAACTTTCCAACCATCGTAACCATCTAACAAACAAACTTTAAACTTCAAATAACCATAACTTTGCCTACATGCAAATGTTTAGAAAGTTAGAATCTGTATTTCATTCTCTATAAAAAGATATATAGTTATAAATTTTTCGATCATCCTTGTCAATTTTATAGAAAAAGCACTCTTTTTGGCCTTAAATATCAAAATGCAATTCTCCTCCTTAATTATGTTTATTTGGCCATCTCATTAAATCAAGTGGTCTGGGACGCTTGTTGGCTCCAAAATCCCCGAATCAGAACCTCTGGAATGTTCCTTTTTGAGTTATTGGGTTGTATTTTAGTGATATGCAATTTTATGTAGCCTTCAAATTGTTCAAAACCTTTCTATAGACATCCCAACACAAATTGAAGATTTTGACCCCCCGAGGCTGTACATGGCCACCAAATGACCATTTTTAACTGAAATGGCCTGCTCCGTTGTCCACCCAGATGCTAGAAGACCTATTACACTTTTGGAAGTTTTTCGGTGGTTTGAAGGTCCATGAGAATCATGAATGCAAAGCTTTAATGAAGAAAAGAAGAAAAAAATGGAAAAAATTGAAGTTTTTTTAAGGGGCGCTTAAGCACCACCCCATTGGTGCATAAGTGCCCAAAGATGGTACCTTATGGTAGAGGGTGCACATATGTACCCCCCTTGTTAGAGAATTGGTGCTAACACCTCTACATAAATTTTGCATCCTCTCCATAAATTTTTTGCTTCTAAAAATTGAAATTCCAGGGTCAGTGCAAGGATTCTGACTTCCATCTCCACAAATTTTGCATCCTCTTTATAAAATTTTTGATCCATAATTGAAATTCTAGGGTCAGTGTAAGGATTTTGACTTCCATTTCCACAATTTTGCATACTATCAACAATTTTTTTTTGCATTAAAATATGAAATTTTGGGGCTTGTGCAAGGATTCTGATTCCCTTTCTCCATACCTAGCGTGTAAGATGTTCAACTTCAAACCTTAACATCTTTCTCAATACTTAACATAAAAACATAATGTTTGTTCCTACACCTTCATCTACTCAAGACGAACCTATCTATATGGTGGTTGATCGAGCATGAAATACAACATATACGCATAAAGAACCAAATTAAGCTCAGATTGACGAGAGAGTTCAATACCTTTGTCTGAAAGGTGTAATCTCAATAAGATGGTTGGAAAAGCTTTAGAAGAGTCCAAAGAGCCTCCAAATGAGTTGCTAGGCTGAGGTGAATTGTCTAGGTATGATTTTGATCAAAGTGGTTTTCATGTGTTGGCTTTGAGCTAGGTTAGAGGTTCTCTTAGATGGGGCTTTTGTGGGGGATCAACTCCTCTTAGTCTTGGGATGGTGTGGGCACAACTAAATTGAGTTTGGTGGACTGTGTAGGTGTGGGGAAATGTGGTTGGAATTACCTTGGTTTTGAGCTCAAAGATTGAACTCAGGCAGAGTGGATTAGAGCTGAAGATTGGTGGGGATGAGTTTCTTTAAGTTACAAGGAGGTCTGGTGAGATTTTCGTAGATTTTTGTTTAGTTTTTGGTTATCCTCCTCTTTGGCATTGGAGGGGTGGGTTTAAATAGCCATGAAAGGGGTGGAAATCAGGTGCACTTGGCAGCCTATGTGGAGGGCTGAAGAGTGCCAAAGACCAATGGAGATAAGTCACATTGGATGGGTTAATTTGAGTGCATTTGGGTGAGAGGGCTCTCTCGATTTGGGGTTTTCCTACCACTAGGCCCGTCGGTAGGGCTAGGGGTGGTGGCCAGAAGAGTTAGGGGAGCCACAAGAGGGTTAATGATGATTAACTCTGAATGGTTAAGGTTGATGACAAATATATCTTGGTTTAAGACAATTATGGGAAGAGATCCCCTAAATCAAGGGACCATTGGTCCATGGCTCATAGAGGATGGGCTAGGTGGGTCTATGGTTGTGGTGGCTTTGGTTTGATCAATTTGGTTTGGTTTGGTTAACTTTGGTGCATGGGTTCAATTTTGGGCATTTTCGGTTCAAGTTGGACTAGACTTGGCCTTAAGCTTGGATTGAGTCCAATTGATTGAGCAACTGACTTGAATGATTGTTATGAATATTTTAGAAAAGGTTTGGAGTTGTTTTGAATTGATTTGGAAGCTCAATTTGAAGGAGGCTCATGGCCAATTTTGGTGCATTTGGGTTAGCCATACGTTTGGATTGGGCTAGAGCTGGGGTTAGACCCAATTGATGGTTCAAATTGGTCCAAGGGATTTCCATGAAGAGTTTTGATCATTAATTGATCAGAAATTATAGGGTTATGAAGTTCAATTTGGTGTTATTTGAAGTTTGAGGCAAAATTGGGGGTTTTAGTCAAAATTGAATTTGAGTGAAATTGATGCTTGACCAAGGCCAATTGAAGGTTCAATTTAATGTGGGGAAATGTTGTAAAGAGTTTAGGATACAAAATTAGGGTAATTGGATAGGTTTGGGTGGGTTCAAAATGGTGAAATTTTGGCTTAGAGTCAAATTGCGGATTTTGAATTGGGCTTAGGATTTAGGTTTGGAATTATGTCCAGTTGGGATTGGATTTAGTTTCAATCAATCTTAGGCATGATGAGTTTGAGCTTAGAATTAAAATTGGTGAAAATTGGATCAAATTGGTGGACATTGGGGGTGAATTGAGGTGATTGGGCCTTTAAGGGCAATTTGGGTCTCTTGGTCAAAATTGGTCAAATTGATCAAATTGGGCTCATTGAAGTGGTCAAAATTGGTTTTGAGGACATTTGAAATGATTTTGAAGGTTTTTGGATAGTTTGTGTCTCCAGGTGTATTTTTGTAATTTTGGCAAAATCAGAGGTGTTTTGGACAGTTTGGGTGGTTTCAGATGATTTGAAATGATTTTTAGACAAAGTTGGGTATTTTGGTTAATTTTGGGAATTTTGTTCAATTTTGGGATTTCAAGGGTAGTTTGGTAAATTGGGTAGATTTTGGGGGTAGAAGACTAAATTAGGTATTTTGGTTGGATTGGGGTTGCCAACCACACAACCACCCTACTTGAGCCATGGACCAATAGAGTTCCTTACTTTGGGTCCTCCATGTACTAGTCTCAGCTAAACCCTAGCCTATTGCTCGTGGCCTAGGGGCCCGTCTACATTAGTTTCCCAAAAATTTAAGGGACCAACTAAGCATATTTAACTAAAGCCCAAGGTTGTGAGTGTAAGTGGGGGGTATCAAGTGGGTGAGTGTGAAACTGACCAAAGCCACGCCACCTAAGGCCAAACACTTCTATGAAGACTCCATTTGAGCTCCCCATACTGGCCCCACCTACTAAATGTTAGAGATTAGGACCAATATGTGCAACTTCAAACTAAGCAAAGAAGTGTTTATTGTTTCTAATGGTGAGGGTTCTTTTACTAGTCCTCAAAGAATAGTTAACAGGAAAGNTTCCGATCTCATTGACATAGATGCATGCTTAAGAGGGGGGTAATCAAGTGGGTGAGTGTAAAACTGACCAAAGCCACGCCACCTAAGGCCAAACACTTTTATGAAGACTCCATTTGAGCTCCCCCATACTGGCCCCACCTACTAAATGTTAGAGGTTAGGACCAATATGTGCAACTTCAAACTGAGCAAAGAAGTGTTTATTGTTTCTAATGGTGAGGGTTTCTTTACTAGTCCTCAAAGAATAGTCAACAGGAAAGTCCTAGTGATAGACCCTAGGCTATTAAGGAGGAAAGTCTAGACCTCAACCAAAAATAAGGTCAACACTATGCCCTTCAATGCATTCACTCTGTGCCCTCCCTCTTAAAAGGGGATTCGTGCATATCAAGTTATTTTTGCTGCAGTGGCTCGAGTCAGTCACTTCTTTTGCAAAAAATGGTCGTCACTCAACAATGATTCACCGCAGCACCTGACAGCCTTTTCTAGACTTCTCCCTATGTGTTATCAAGAATCTCCTTGCCAAAGGTAGGTGAGCCTTCTATTAGCAGTAGGTCTAAAAATGTTGTGGTCGTCGTGACTTTTATCCTGACTTTGTATTTTTCAATTTTCCTTGAGGATCCACCTATCCACTGAGTAGGAAGAAAGGTCTAAAAACCTAGGAATAGATTGCTGCAAATTCAACAGATTGTTCTGCATCAGATTTCTACCTNATAGTCAACAGGAAAGTCCTAGTGATAGACCCTAGGCTATTAAGGAGGAAAGTCTAGACCTCAACCAAAAATGAGGTTAACACTATGCCCTTCAATGTGTTCACTCTATGCCCTCCCTCTTAAAAGGGGATTCGTGCATATCAAGTTGTTTTTGCTGCAGTGACTCGCGTCACGTCACTTCTTTTGCAAAAAATGGTCATCACTCAATAATGATTCACCGCAGCACCTGACAGCCTTTTCTAGACTTCTCCCTCTGTGTTCTCATGAATCTCCTTGCCAAAGGTAGGTGAGTCTTCTATTAGCAGTAGGTCTACAAATGTTGTGGTCGTCGTGACTTTTATCCTGAATTTGTATTTTTCATTTTTCCCTGAGGATCCACCTATCCACTGAGTAGGCAGAAAGGACCAAAAACCTAGGAATAGATTGCTGCGAATTCAGCAGATTGTTCTGCATCAGATTTCTACCCATCCCGACTCCAGTTTAGAACATGCCTTGGACCCCTAGATTGACTTATTTTACTACTATCCCCGGTTGTGTAGACCACATCCCCACCGGGTGCTAGCTATGTACTCTCCTTTAAAAAAGAGTTGTGCATGTGACACTTCTTTCATTGAATCACTCCATGGGGCGTGCAAGTTGACCATAAGCTTACAGAACATCCAAGAATGGCCCGGAATCTCTCAAAACCCATCCAAAAACCTTCTCAGGTGCTCTAGGACAGGTTCAACTTGCTGTAAATTCAGCAGATTGTTCTGCATCAAATTTCCACCTATCCCGACTCCAGTTTAGAACATGCCTTGGACCCCCTAGATTGACTTGTTTTACTACTGTCCCCGGTTGTGCAGACCACATCCCCACTGGGTGCTAGCTATGTACTCTCCTTTAAAAAAGAGTTGTGCATGTGACACTTCTTTCATCGTAGCAGCTTGTATCGGTATTGCCCTTTCTCTTGAGGAAGAGGCCAGTATCAGATGGTGATGTGGTCAACCTTAAAATTACCTTTTTGTAGTGTACATTTCATGATCATTTTATGTACATTTTTTATGATATTATACTTTAAAGAAAATTATTTTGCATAATTTTATTTTTAAGTACAAGAAATAGATCTTTGGAGAAAATGAAGCAAAAATGGTGCAATTAGGAGCCAAATCAAATAGGGAAAAAAATTTTGATCTGACAGATTTTGATATGTTTTTCTATGTTTAATCTCCTTCATATTTATCCCATGTATTTGAATGAAATTACAATTTAAAAAAAAGTAATGTCATGTCTATCTTGTAGGTATAACACTAGGAGCGAATCAAAGATGAAACGGGGCAAAACGGAGCCAAAATGGAGCAAAATAAGTGTGCTGCCCACATGGTGGCATTATAGTGCCTAGACTGGTGCCATAGCGCTACTCACGGCTAGAAACATGTGCTATAACACCTGATATGGTTTTTGGACGGGTTTTGAGAGATTCCGGGCCATTCTTGGATGTTCTGGAAGCTTATGGTCAACTTGCACGCCCCATGGAGTGATTCAATGAATCTAGACACATTTGAATGAAGATAAATGTCTCTTAGAGTGAAAGGGTGTGTCTTTTGGAGTGAAGGGGTTTGTATTTTTGAAAATAGAGGTGTTTGGATTCTTTTAAAATAGAGAGGATTGACACCCACATGAGAGAAGAATTAGAGAAGTAACTAGGAGAGAATTAGAGAAATTAGAGAGAGGATTTTGGTGTGATTATGGAGAAGTAGATTTCCACATTTTTTGGAGAGATTGGCGATGGATTTTGAGAGATATGAGCAATGAAGTATGAGCGCCGATGGATCAGTAGAAGATTTTGTTGGAGAGATTTTCTTCTTTCTTTCAGAGGGAAAAAGCTAAGTATTATGTTCTTCATTTCTTTGTAATCATTGTAAACACTTTCAAGTGGATTTTATTTAATTTAAATGAAGTTTTTTGTTATGTTTTATCCATGCTTCTTAAGTAGTTTTTTTCTTACTTTTTTCTTTTAATATGAAGTAGTAGCATGTGTAGGAAAATTTGTTTTATAATAGAATTATTTTTATTTTCATGTGATGAGAAATATATCTTTTGCTTAATTGATATAAATTAAGTGGCAATAAGTTATGTTAAAATTAGTTGTAAGTGAAACTAAGACTCGGGAGAGCGGTGACCTTGCAACTTGAGTGCACTCACATTGACCGGTTCGCTAGTAAAATAGTTTAGGCGGCAATGCAACTTTTGAGGAAAAATAATTTAGTAATATGTTTCTATTAGATGCTTCTACGTGACAAATACTTGCATAAAACTAATAGAATACTATGCTTACCTATACAATCAAAAGAGACTAGGTATGTTCCTTGTTGGCACAAAATTTATTAATTAATTCTATCAATACTTTTACTGCTTAGGTCGTTATCTTCATTTTAGTTAACTTTTGCATTGACATAGATGCATGCTTAAGAATTTATATGTGTTTAGATATTCTCTTATTTAATTAATGGGATAGTATTTTCCCCAACACTTAAATAACTTTGCAAACTGATCACTTGTATAGTTAAAATTTATTGCAAAATATAATGATCGGGGAGGGCTATGATTTCACTAACTAGTGTGTACCACATTTCATCTTGTGCAGAGCCGTTGCAATCACTTGCGGGGAGTCCAAATAGATAGGGAGATAATTTTTTATGGGCGTAGAAATGATGTTTTTAAGGTGATAAACTAGATTCATTTATCAATTCAATCTAGAGTTTTGATCGTAAGGGTCCCTAGTAGGTCCTCTAGAAAGGGCACAATGGGTAATCTGGAAGTGAGAGGCCAGAATCTACTCAACACTGCTATACAAGCTGGTGAGACACTCTAGATTAGCCAATGTTTTTTGCAAGCACTGAAAAAATAAGTATGCTCCTATTTGTCACTGGCTACATTAAATTCTAAGCATTTCATTCCTACATATTATTTAGGTCATTGCACGAGAAGGGAAGTCTTTAACATTTCAAAATTTTCCGAATCAATTTATGCATATAAGTTATCTTCAGATTTAGGATTTTCATTTTGAAATAGTTATTAGAAAAACAATTTTAATCGAAATTTCAAACTAAGGCTTGATAGTAGTAGACTAAAATTAGCCTAAGGGAGTTCTTACCTCGCTTCTCTGTGGGATTGATATTTGGGTTCTTAAAAGAAAATCCTATATTACTTGAAATGATACATATACTTGTGTAGGACCCCTAGTGTGTGAATATAAATCAAATTTTAAATTTTATAAAATATAGGGTCAAGTATTTGGCCAACTTTCAGAACTTAAAAATCTATGTAATTATGGAACGGGTCAAGTCACGATGCGCTACAATGTTCTTTTGAGTTTTCTAGCTTCTCTGATAGTTCCTCCATTTCTTGGAGGATTTTTAGTCCCACAGATGTTGCAATATCTGGGTGTGCTAGGGCTACCTTTTACGGTACTGTATTTTGCAGTGTGGTTCATGTCCCCACTAGGACTTCTTTTGTCTGACTGTGTGGACCATGCCGCCACCACTTCTCTTCCTCGGGTGGTATAGGCTAGGTCCCCACTAAGACTTGCTTTGATTCCAACTCAGGCTGATGCTTAAATCTTGTTGGTTGAGAATCACTTTTCTTCTTCTGGTGGTTAGGACCGGGTCCCCAACACAACTTGTTCCGGGTCCAGCATAAGATGACGCTCAAATTTTGTCAGCTGAGAATTGCTTCTCTCCTTTTCCTGGTTGTGCTGACTAAACTCAAGCTAGGATTGCTTAGAGGTTATTCCCTCCTCTAAAAGAAGATCTTTATGAGTCTGTAGTCTACGCTGATAACGCCATTATGAATGTTCTGACTGTGACGATTGAAGTATCGAAGGAGCAAATTCTCCTCTACGAGGGCTGAGTCCTCTTCCATGAAAGAAGTTCCTTACGTGAATTCTTTAGATGTCCAAGCAAACCTCTTTATTTTTCTTTTCCTATAAGCCCTCGTAGTAGGAGAACAAGGTTCGCCTCTTGGTCCGCTATGGGCTGGGCTATTTTCTTTCTTTCATACATGTTATGAGACTCGCCAAAGTCTTGCATGGGCCCCTTGGTGTGATACTTAGTGCGACTGCACCAAATATTGTGCCAGGTATTGTTGATGATCCTTTTGCAGCGGCTTAGTCTGCACCTGATGTGCTCACTCTTTTCATAAGTCATAAGAAAAATGTTGTGGCTTCCTCTTCATCACACTAGATGAATTTATCCTATGTAGATAAATGGAGGTCCAGGGCACACCCACAGAAGTTGATCGCCCTATTTTGGCAAATATCCAGTGGGTTAGGAAAATTATTGCTACTACGTTTCGTGATATCCCGACGCTGCATGTAGAATGACTTTCAACGTTTGACAATTTTACTTGCCTTTGCTTTGAAGAGAGCTTTATCCTACCTCTATCTACTTATCAAGCAAGGTTATAACAAATTTTTTCACTCCGATAGGGGGAACAACCCAAAAATCTCTTATTGACGGCATGTTGTATTGATTAGAACATTTTGCTAGTCTTGGTTGATCCATGCTTTAGCTGGGATACACGTCTTCCAAGCTATCTGAGAGTGCCTCATTTGATTTGAGCTAGTTCACCTTTTGGATAAACCTCTTGATGAGTGCATTTTGTTGCTAAGACCATTCTACATGCTTCAGTATTTGATTTAGTCAGTCCACTCTGAACCCGACTAGGATTTAGTGCCTCACATATCTAGAACTTTATTGACTTTTTTGTCTGCTCTTGGTGATAGAGCATCACTGTGAGATTGGTCCCCTCTCCCATATACAACCTCATGGATATATTTTTTTTGACTTGGTTGATTTTTATCACCTTGTTGATAGTCATGTTGAATTGTTTAGAGCATTCTGTCTCTACAATAAGTCCATAACTCATTAGGATACCTCACTATCTTACGTTACCGGTTAGATCTCTCTACTTATCTGACTGAGATATCTCTGCATCTTTTATAGCTCCAACTCCAATTTTTGAAGGCTATTAATATGGTTCTGAAAGGAATTGCACCACTTAGTTGATTTTGTCTTTGGTTCACCTTTGATGATTCTTAAAGTTGAATCTACAATAGATCCTGAGGATAAGCTGGGGCCAGACCATGTAAGCACCTTCTTAAGATTTTAAGTTTTGATGTTTGAATCCCTTTATTTAATGAACTTTCACTTAAGTCCTAAGAAAACCTTAGAATGACTAGATGGGTGTCATTGAGATGTGAGCAGTTTTAGAGACTATTTAGATCTCTTACTTTTTGATTTAGCTGGAACGCTGGAAGCTTAACAAGTAATGAGTCATAAAATCCTAATAACTTTTATTCGAGAGATTTTTGAGTTAGAAGAAATTGCTTTAAAACAAAAAGAAGCTCACTAAAAATAGTGATTCTCAAAAAAAAATTGTGAAAGGGTTCAAAACTAAAAATTTGCCAACACTCATGAAAAGAAGCTTGAGGTGAGTGGAAAATCAGAAACCTCAATATAAAGAACATTCTTATCGCAAAACTCTCCTGATAAGATTCTTAGGATATTATGTTCAAAGAATTACTAAAGTGAAACTCGAATGGATGATAAATCAGAAGTGGATTTAAAGACGACTTCAAAACAAAAATATTCTCTTAACACCCGTATACGAATAATGAAGCCTACTTAGGCTAAGGGTGAAGAATTAAAGGAAAACGGCTAGGGAATATTTCTTAGGGAAAACGCCACCTGAACCTAAGTTTTGCGAAATCTCATATTTTGCATGGAACCTCTCATCATTCTAGAATGCCTACATGAGAACACTTGGTACCTTATCAATTCGGTATCTCACACCACCGATAGCTAGTTAGCCCTGNGAACTTAAAGAAAATAAAAAAATTCCACATCAACGGGAGGAAGGTAAATCAGAAACTTGGCAAAAAGGGGAATAAATAAAAAAATATAATTTCTTGGCAAATATGATCACTGTAATTTGAATAACATACCAAGACTTTATTGATAGAACATCTATTCTTGTTGGTAGAGGCATGGACAAATTTAGCAGCAAAACTTGTGGACGGATTATCAGCACAAGCAACAGTTGGTAACATCTGCATTATTATCAAACTTCAGATGATATAAAATATATTATCAAGATTCAAAAAATAGAAAATATGAAAAATGCATTTTGAACATGTGCAACAAAGGATTATAATGAAAACTCCTTCGACAATGTAATTATAAAAAAAAATTCTGAAAAATCTATAAAATACTAACGTCTACAGCCGCAGCAGAAGTAGGTTGCAGCAATGTCCTGTCTCTAGCATCTCGCTGCCAAGTACGAACCTGAATAAAGTGATGAACAAAATGAGTTAGTGCCTTTGTTTCCTTTGTTGATTTATCCTAGAAAATATGATAATAAGCAAAACTTTAAAAAAAAAAAGATGCGNTCACCTACTACTTTGTCACGTTTACACATTGACCCTTTGGATCTAACATCCCTTCCTCCAGAAGAGTGGCTTGCTTTCTTTTGGGCTATTCACCCACAACTGAAAATCAAGGAAAAAGAAAAGAACAAAAAGCTACAATGCAACTGAAGGGCCTACACTCCCACAGAACTCACATCCGAGGTCAAGGTCGGGGACAAGGACTAGGGACAAAACCCAATTATCAAAATGGAGATCCTTAACGATCAAAAGTTTTAATGCTTCATGTGTTGACCCTCTGGGTTAAACAACCCTTCGTACAGAGGAATAACTAGCCATGGTAAGTGGAATCTTCACCCATGTGTTTTCACACTTTATGAGTCGACCCTATGAGTTCATCATCCCTTCCATTAGAAGAAAGGCTTGCCATCTCGTGTGATCTTTGCACACTATCGCCATACTCTAACATCAACTCCATGGGTCCAGCAGTCCTTACTCAAAATTTGACTTGTCTTTTTGTTTGTGGACTCTTATACATAACCTTTTTGTGTGGTGGCCCTTACATTGGATGAAAGGCTTGCCATCTCATGGGCTCTTCACTCGCTACCCTCGCGCTTTGTTTGTTGGCCTTATTAGTCCGGAAGTCCTTCCTCGGAAGTTGATTTGCCTCTTTGTACATGGACTCTTCACCCACATGCTTTCACACTTTGTGCGTTGACCCTATGGATTCGACAGACCTTTCTTGGAAGTTGATTTGCCTCTTTGTATGAGTATTTTTCACCCACGTGTTTTCACATTTCATGCATTGACCTAATGGGTCTGACAATCCTTCCTCAGGAGTTGATTTGCCTCTTTGTACGTCGAATCTTCACCCAGGTGTTTTCATGCTTTATGCGTTGACCCTCTGGGTGCACCGACCATTAAATTTGAAGAAAGGTTTTCCATCTCGTGGGCTCTTCACACACTACCTTTACACTCTACGCATTTACCCCCAGGGTCTAGTAGCCCTTTACTTGAAAATTGAACTACCTTCATTGCTAGTTGTTGCAAATGAATTTCATCATATCACCCTATCAATAAGCGATACTTGAAGAGATATTTTTCTTAGCCTCTTTTTCATATACTCATTGTACTTTATGAGGAAAATGCACTTTAAAGCACATGCACTTTATAATCCAGTTTTCAAAGAAATAAGTAAATATGCATTTTCACAATCTCTTCATTATGTGAACTACTTATTATGATCACCTTGCATTTATCAAAAGATTACCCATGTTTCACTACAGATTCATGTTGGAGAAACCTTGTATTTCTATTAATTTGATTGCCAGCTTGCATTTTCAAGCAAAGTAGAAGACCTACGGGAGGCTCATACCTGGTGCGGCTACCAATCTCTATAAGAGAAACCTCACATTTCTCTTACATAGTTTTCCATCAATCTGATCTATGCAAGGTCCGAAGACTACTACTCTTGCTCATCATGACTATGGTTGGTATACACGTCCCGTTCATCCATATGAATGAGGAAAATGTGCTTGTCCCACTTTCTTTGAATGAATATGGTTGATATCCTTTTATGGATGTGGTTTAGTTTAAAGGCTAGACATTTTAGTGGGTAGACTATCATCATAGTCTAACCCCCATCTCTACATCCCCACGATGTGAGCGATTTTTATTGCTTTTTAGGAAGCGGGATGTTGCATTGGATACAACACCCAGCTTACTTAGTTGATTTGCGCCTAAGCAGAGTACCTTTATACCTGCATTAAGATCCCCAATCTGGTCACCTCATTGGATGTGCTGATAAAAGACCCTTCTATAGGTTGGGATACTTCAATATTCCTTACATAAGATCAACTATACTCGCCTTTATGGAATTCCCGTTGGGGTTCTCTTCACCAAGACTAATATAAGCACTTTTAAGATGAGCCATTGTGTTCATCTAATTACTGGGTCCAGTTACTTCGTGTGACCCTTCTGACAAGAATCCTATCAGATTTTGAGGAGTCCCCAGTGAGAGTCTTGCATAACAAAATCCTAGCAAGGATATCCCATGCGGGCTGGACCACTCAGTCCTTCTAATTTAACTAATTCATTGCTTTGGAAGCAGGTATGTAATATCAGTTAAAACACTCATTCACATAGCTGATTCATGACTAATTGGGGTCTTCAATGTTTGATTGGATTGTGATTTTTTCCTTGATAAAGTCTACTTTGCTTATTCACGAGGAAATCCCCAGCGAGGTCTACATTTAGTCATGGCTTTTAAAAACACCCTGAGGTTGGTCATCTATGCATCAAACCCTCATTTATATCTCTCTGATATTTTGACCAGTTTAGCTGATTTGCTCGTGTGCAATATAAATTTAAGCACTATGTAGCCTCATTTAGTCTTTCATAAGATAGACATCTTTATGCCCACAAAATAGAGTCCCCAACAAGAGACATATTAAATTCTTAAAGAGGGATCACCTGAAATCCCCACTGTAGATCACTTTGCTAAAATCATGTGAAAGTGTTATGAGGTCGGATCACACTATGCATCTAGCACCTATTTTACGCCTCCTCTGATTGACTTGAGCTTGTCCACCATGTTAGAATGAAATGTTGAATTCCTTACGAAGCATTGACGAAACCTTTAAGGTATCCCCAACATGAGTTTTCCCGTGGGTACATCTGTAGATTGTCTCTTTAGCGATTCCTTTGACTTGATTGATCTTACTCCCCTTTTCTAGTTGCTACTGATCTGAGTCCCATGCTAGCTTGATCAATTCATGCTTAAGCAAGGTATTCTCACACTTGCAAAACTCCTTAGCGAGAGTCATATTGCTAGTGCTTTTAAAGCACCCCGATGGTTAGACCATTCTAGGTCATATAACCCCATTTTTTTTCTCAATTACCTAGTTGTATCTGCTTAACGGCTGATCCATAGATCCCCCCTATGAATATCACTTTGCTAGTGCTCATATAAGTACTCTTATGGTTAGACCATCTTGGTCATGTAACCAAGTCTTTGCCTTGATCGTTTTTGTTGGTTCTGACCACCGCGTTGAGTAACATGTCGTATCAGCTTTTCCACCTATCCATGTTTTTTGGGAACACTTAGATGTTTAACTACACTTTGAGCATCTCACCTCAAAATATTAATTTGTATACTTGCTCACTTAATGTAGGATTAGGATACATATCTCCTGTACCATTTTACAGGCATAGGCAAGATGCCTACCTCATGTCATATTTGATATTCGACTTGGCTGATTATACTCACCAGGTCAGGTTGCATGTCATACTAATTCAAGCTCTATGCTAGACCAATTAGTCCATGCTTAAGTTGGGTATTGTCACACCTGCAGAACTCTCCACAAGAGTTACCCTGCTTAGGTCCACAAGGTACAGTGAGGTTGGATTACTTTGTTCATTCGACCCCTTCTACACAATGTTTGACTTGATTTTTTTCATCACCTCATCAAAGGATATGCCATATTTGTTTAGACTGCTTCAGTTGGTCAATCGATTTGTGTCAGGTGGTGATATTTTGAAGTCCGACGCTTCACATGATGTCGCATACTGTGAAGACCACTTTACTCGGATTTACTGACCCGTCTCAGATCACTAGGCAACTCTGCACAGCTAGCACTTTACTCCTCTCAAATCATATGACATTCTAGTATGTTCTTTCATGAGAGCACTATTGGATCCATAGACATATACTACGATGAACCTCGAGCCCTATGACCTTTGAGTCTGCTTGGTTATGAGGGCATCTTATATGTTGACATTTTTGGATTTATTGCCATCTATTTTGTTGCCTACTGGACCATTTGAATTTTTAGTCAGTCCCTCCTAAGGAGCATGATAGATGACTCGAGTTATATGAGTTAACCCAGCCTTCTTATCCTACGAATCTCTTAAGGTAGAATGTGAGCCCCTCAATGTTTCTCCTTATTATAGTAGGTATTTGATCTCAATTTTTTTTATATATCAGGATTTATGAAGTTGACACCACTACGGAGCCAAAAACTTGATCCGTGTACTAAAAATAAGTTGTGTAAAATATATATAAGTATAGGAAATTATTAATGAGATTCTACACAAGTATACGTATCGTTATCAAGTAATAATGGACTTTATATTTAAGCCCCACATATCGATCCCACATGAAAGATTTAAATTTGCAATGATAAATTTTACTAGGAAATTCACAGAAAGTCAAACAAAATTACTGTCACTAATTTTGAATGTTGAGATAAAAACTAAATTACTTAACTATTAGCAAAATAAAAATGCAAGATTTAAACAGAAACTACTAATCTACTAACTATATTTATGTAATGAAGATTTCTTAAGTGAAAAAGCATCCTTCCCACTACAATGAAGTTTTGGTGAAATGAGATGAGATAAATGTTTATAATATGTCATGTTCCAAATAGGAGAAGTTTTATTTCTCTACCCTAATACACTGCATAGAAAATCATTGGCTAATCTCTTCTCTACCCTGATGCAGTGTTATAGAAAATCATTGGCTAATCTCAGGTTTAGTCCCTAAATCCGTGGTTTAGGCAGGAGGATACTGGCTCCCACTCCAGAGCTCCCACTTCCCTTCCCTTGAAGGCTAACTCTCGCTTTAGTTTTTAAACACTAATATCGCTCCAGAGCTCCCACTTCCCTTCACCTGAAGGCTAACTCTCGCTTTAGTTTTTAAACACTAAGACCAAATTAGTCTAGGTTTAGTCCCTAAATCCATGGCTAGGCTAGGAGGATACCGGCTCCCACTCCAGAGCTCCTACTTCCCTTCACCTGAAGGCTAACTCTCGCTTTAGTTTTTAAACACTAAGACCGAATTGGGAGTTTTATTTTGTCACCCTAAAGATTCTCCAATTCTACACCCAACAAAAAATATTTCCCTATTTATTTGCACTTAATTTCATGAACAAATTTCTCCTCCTTAAAATCAAATGTGATCCTAACTCTATTGTTGAACTCATACTCCATTTCCCGGATCATATGTTTCACAACACACTTTAACAATTTAACTGGCCAAATCAAAAAGTAAATTAATTTCAGAGTTGAAAAATTATCATAATTTATTTTATATTTTAGTATCGGCACATCCATGCTATCTCTTCATTTCACCATATCTCAGGGAGAAAGATAGAGGAAACTACTCAGACTTCATGAGAAAGATACAACAAAACACAAATTTCATATATAAAAGAAAGTTCGTACAACACTAATAAACAATAAAACTTATCTGAAACTCTTTCTCAAAGCAAATCCTTGTAGCCTTTCCTTAGAAATGCAGGAAGAATATATCTTTCACTTTTCCCCTTCTCCAAAACTTTTACAAAAAAGCTTCACACTTAATATCACCTCACAAACTCTAAATTATAAAAGAAAACTCACTAATTAACTCCAATGTGGTGGTGGAATGAGAATGAATTATGAAGAATGGTGAAAAAGGGGCGTGGTGGAACGTTGTGGAGTGAAAAAGAACGTGAAGGAGTGAAGGAGTCTATTAGTGAAGAAGTGAAGGAGTGAAGGAGTGAAGGAGTGAAGGAGTGAAGGAGTGGAGGAGTGAAGGAGTCGAGGAGTTTGTTTCCTGATGAATTTCGGCCCCAAATAGAGCCTAGGGTTGGTTCTCCAGAAGGTGACTCCAAATACGTCAAATCTTTTAGAAACAAGGGTTGAACCGACATTAGCGCCGTCGGCGCCAGTGTCCCGCAATTTAATATGTTGCTCTCTGTTTAAAGGTGCTGTCAGCGCTCTTCTAGCACCGTTGGCACTGAGTAAAATTCTCATTCTATTCTGTTGTTCTGCCCGGTCGGCGCTGCCCTTGGCGCGGTCGGCTCTGCCATTGGCACGGTCTGTGCTGAGTATTTCTTCAAAAACATCATTTTGAGTCCAAATTCTATTTTCTTGCTTCCTTTTTGATTTAAGTCCTAAAAATCAACAACTTACAAGAAAACATCAAAATACCTTTCATTAAAGTGCAATATCACCAAAAATAAGTATAAAATATGGGTCTAAAAATGCATATTTTTTCGGTGATATCAAATCCCCCAAACTTACATGTTACTTGTCCTCAAGTAACTCCTCTACTACATAAAATTATGACCTATGGTAAAAAATTTAACTTCTAGAATTCCATATTTTAGTTCTCTAAACATACTAGTATAACTTGAGAAAAATTCAAAATAACTCCAGTTAATACTAAAGGTGTAGAGATATTCAGCAATTAAGTCCAATATTTCTGATCCACTATTTCTTTCAAGAAAAATTACAATTTGTCATATTAAAGTCACTTAGAATATTCATATGAAAAAGAACTTCATAAAACTTTACTAATAATAAAGTTAATATTCAAAGAAAAGTTTAGAAAAATGTGTCCAAGTCTTTTTCCTTGAGTTGATTCAAGTGAAGCCAATTTTTGATTAGGCATCTCCTCAAGCTTCTCCCCACATCTTTTTCTTTTTCTTTACTTTTCAGGATCATTTTTTTTAATCTCTTTTTCTTTTCTCTCTCTCTCTCTTTTTTTATGTAAAGATTACTATATCTGGATAGCTTCTAATGATTTTGNCAAAAATACAAATTCCTTTACTTAAAATAGAAAAACATAGTCTTATTCTCTTTTACTAAATATCTTAGTCTCTAGAATTAACATTTATTATTGGAATTTTTTACTTAAATTTACTATATATTTAGAAACATAAATATAATTATCCAAAGTTAACCCCTAATACCAAAGGTCATGTTAAATTTAAAATTTTTGAAAATACAGTTAAGTGAGGACAAATAAAATAAAGTTCTCTCTTTTCTTTTTTTTAAATAATTTTTCTCCCCCCCTCTCAAACTTTTTTTTTTTTTAAAGATTTACTTGAAGAACTTTAAAAATAAAAGGGTGAAAGAAAGCATTAAATACATAAATAAAATTCCTACCTATTGAAGAATCTGATTTTTACAAATAAATTCTGAAATACTGCAGGTGATAATATGAAAAACTACAAGGCTTAAAACATTAAATTGCACATAATACATAAAAAATTTGCTGATAAAGAGTTAATTATAAAACATATAACAAAATGCTGAAACTAACAATAGAACTAAACTAAATTATAGAAATAAAAATATTTTTTACGAATTATAGTTTCACATTACAACATAACAACAGAGTCTCAAAATCTAATAAACAGTCTCAATAATATCACAAAACACATAACATAGTCACAAAGTACAACCACATACAAACTAACAAAAAGATCACCAGTCATCATCTTCTTCTTCATCAACATCGAACTTTTGCTACTANTAATATATATAAAATTTGTTGAGAAAGAGTTAATTACAATACATATAATAAAGTGTTGAAACTAACAACATAACTAAACTAAATTCTAAAAATGAAAACAGTTTCCCAAATTACAGTTTCACATTACAACATAATAACAGAGTCTCAAAAATATCACAAAACAAACAATACAATCACAAAGTACAACACAAAAAAACAAACAAACAAAAAAATCACCAGTCATCATCTTCTTCATCATTAACATCTAACTTCTGCTACTGATATGGATTATAAATAGGGTGAATAGGGAACTGAACTGTATGATCACCCCTCAGGTATTCCACTAAAGTATCATCATAAGCAGCATCATATTCAAACTGCTGGTGAATCAGATCATCTGTATGAGCATTTTTGACCTCCATGTTCTGAATCCTATAATCCATCCTCAAAATATCTCCTTAATGAACCATCATCTGGTCCAATAACTCCCTGTTACTAGGGTCACATGAAGTAGGCTCACTAAAAGCAGGGGTCCTAGAAGTAGAAGGAATATCCCTGGCCTTACTTCCAGATCTCCAATCAACATGGGACTCATAAGTCTTAATGTTTGCAAGCCCAATCGATCTCTGAGGCTCAATCCTCTCCTCATCAAGTCTAAAATCAACTCCTGCATGCTCATAAATTGTATAAATGAGAGCAGGGTGTGCCAATCCACCAGTAATCTCTCCTAGAGAAATAGATTGAGTGTTCATATAAATGATAGAACCTACATTTATATCCATCACTTGCTGATTACAGTAGTTCAGGATANACCCCTCAGGTATCTCACTAAAGCATCATCATAAGCAGCATCATATTCAAACTTCTGCCGAATCAAATCATCTATATGAGCATTTCTGGCATCCATGTTCTATAATCTATGACCCATCCTCAAAATATCCCCCTATTGAATCGTCATCTAGTCCAATAGTTCCCTATTACTAGGGTCACTAGAATTAGGCCACTAAAAGTAGGGGTCCTAGAAGTAGAAGGAATATCCCTACCCTTACTTCCAGCTCTCTAATCAACACGGGACTCAAAAGTTTTAATGTTTGCAGGCCTAATAGGTCTTTGAGGCTCAATCCTCTCCTCATCTGGTCTGAAATCAACTTCTGCCCTCTCACAAAGTGTGTAAATAAGAGCAGGGTGTGCCAATCCACCAATGGTCTCTCCCAGAGAAATAGATCGAGTGTTCATATAAATAATAGAGCCTACATTTATGTCCATCACTTGCTGAATGTAGAAGTTCAGGATGATTCTATACTTGGTCACCTCACTATGATGGTTTGTTGGAATCATTCTCCCAAAAATAAAATAATACAGACCTTAGATACTACATTTAGCATAGAAAGGGGAAAGTTGACTTTAACTCCATTCTTTACTTTCTAAGCCCATTTCTCACTAGTCAGAAAAGAAATTCATCAATGACCTCATTTGTAGCAGAAAATGAATGATACTGACATCTATAAACATCCTCTAAATGATAAAACTCATTTATTTTTCTTAAAGTAAACTCCACCCTTTTTCCACAAAAAAAAAACAAAATCATCAAAAGCCTCCGGAAAGTTGGCATAAAAGTCCATAACAATCCCAACTATCACATCAACAGTAAAATAGCAGAAATTTTCCCACTGCCGAGCGATAATTAGTCATTCAACTTCTCCTCCTGGATTTTTTAAACCACGATCCAGAATCACTTTTTTATTTTCACGAAGACTATGAAATCGAGCACTAGCTTTATAGCTAACAAATTTTTGCTCGTCATAATTTGTTTTTCTTTTGCTCGCTCTAGGTGCCATAGGAAATTTAAGAAAAATTTGATAAAAATCCGAATAAATTCCAAAAATCAAAATGTAAAGCACTTTAAACTTAAATCCACTATGTAAGAGTTCTTCACCAAAGCATTTTCTCAAAATCTCTCAAAAAAATTCCAAAACTTTTCGATCTAGGTAATGTGAGAAAAATCCTTGGTGAAAATAAAAAATTTTTAGTTTAAAGTGTAGCTCTTACCTAGAGAAGATGAAATCCGAAGTTCCTTTGCTTCTAAATTGCCTCAAATTCACCCAAAATCAAGCCCTAAGTGTGAAAACTGAAGGTTGAAGGTAAATCAATGGGTAAAAATGGAGGTTTGCGGTGAAAATCGTAAATTTAAGGGGTTAAGGGCTGCTCTCGGGTTGAAGGCGCCGTCGGCGCCCATTCCAGCGCCGTTGACGCTGAAGGCCAGAAATTCAATTTTTGATTTTTTCAAAATTTCAATTTCCTTTCCATTTACTCAAAAATTTTTTTTAGTATTTTTAAACACAAATTTTTATCTAAAAATATCTCACAAATAAATATTTCACAAACAATCATTTTCACAAACAACAAAAACTAACTTTTATAAAATACACTTTTTACAAACACATTTTCAAATTAAACATTCACACATATTAAGCAATCTAAGTATAAATAAGAGTCAAAATCAAGCCACAACACTAAACGTTGAGACAAAACTATACAAATAATAAAAGTTCAAAATTCTAAAGCAAAACAAACCAAACCAAATCCAATCCACACAATTACATTAAATGCATAATTATTCTTAAACAAATATACAATCCAAAGTCTTCAATTATTCTACCTCGTCTCAGTGCTTTATCCTCCTCTAATATCTCCCATGGATTAGTAATGAACATATATGTTGTAGAAGGATCGATACGGGAATTGATCTGTCAAATTTTCTTCAATCCACCCAATTTCCTTAAACATCCGAAATAATCCCGCTTCAAAAGTTCCAATATGATCAAAATTTTCTTTTATTTTCCAATCTAAGTGATCAAAAAGGTACTTAAAATCTCCCACTGCATTCATAATACTCTGAAGTTCCCTTTCAATTTTCTTCAATTTCTTCTCCAAAGAAAGTGAACTTCCAACTGTTGGTGGTATTAATGGAGTTGAAGCATGTGAAGAATGATCTATAATAGCATTTAATGCTTCATTTCCATTTCCAACATAATTATCATCAATAGGGATCACGGGCTCCCAAGGTAGTAAAACTTTTTCCCAACTTTCATATGGCACTTGGGATTGATTGCAAATCAGAAAAATTGTAGAAGAATGCCATAATTATCATCAACTTTTATATGATACTCATAACAGATTTAAATATGATTGATCCTATATCAATGGTTTTTCCATTTGAATGTAGTAATTTAAAATAGCACTTTCTTTGGTGACTCTACTAATCTTCATAGTAGGGAGTAATTTTACAGAAATAAAGAAATGCCACTACTTCAAAATTGGATTAAGTGATGAAGCAGAGAAACAAATATATCCCTCATCTCGTATTTCCCACATATCACTTTCATCCATCATAAAATTATAAACATCTTGCATCAAATCTCATGTAGGAACAAAATTTGTATAATGACAGATTGAAACATTTTTAATCATATACAATTCATTAATCATCGTAGGAGTAAATGGTACAACCTAACCTTGTACGAAGAAAACTCCTTGGGTAATTCCGTGTAAATTTGCATAAAACTTTTTTACTACATGTACAAAAACTGCAGCGGTAGTGTAACACATAACTTCCTATCGCCTTTGCAGAATGATCTTATCAACCGGAGCACTTGGATTGATCAATCCATGATTAACAAAATCTTTCTCCTTGATCAATCTTTTCTTTGTAATAACTTTGTCATATAATCTCTGCTCGTCGAAACTAATATACTTTATTTTATTGAAAACTCCATACCTTGAAGTATTTCTAGAATTGGAAGCCATGGAGTCCAAAAATAGGAAGTTTCTAGTCGTCCAAGGCAATTTTTAGGACTTTAAAAACACCTCCCGGAGGTTATTATGGAGACAAATCCTGCCAAAGTCCGCCAAAAGTCGTCCAAACTGTCAAACCACTCTCGACACCGTCGACGCTCCCGATTGGCACTGCCGACACTAAAGTCCATTTTCTTGGGCGCCATCGGCGCCAGTGGCCAAAATTTGCGACTTTCATTTTTGTTCAATTTAATTTTAAATTTTCCTCTAATACCAATATTTGACTTAATTTATAATAAATGCAATTATATAGGATTATTATCACTTATCAAACAAAGTAGTAATACATAAACATATATGTATTGGTTGCCTCCCACAAACCTCTTGGTTTAACGTCATCAGCCCGACATACCGGTTGTTTAGTTTGGTTGACTTAACATTAAAACTTCTTTAAATTGAGGTATGTGCCCTTCATATTAGTGTTTCAAACGATGCCCATTAACTTTAAATATCTTTCCAGTGTTAGGATCTTTAATAACAACAGTTCCATAATGATAGACTTTAATCACTTTAAATGGTCTTAACCATCTAGATTTCAGTTTTCTTAGAAACATTCTCAATCTTGTGTTATACAATATAACTTCTTGTCCAGGTTCGAATTTCTTCTTAATAATCTTCCCATCATGCCATATTTTCATTTTCTCTTTATAGATTTTTGCATTATCTTATGCTTCATTTCTTATTTCCTCAAGTTTGAGTTGCAATAATCTTTTCTCACCAGCATCTTTTAGATTAAAATTAAATTCCTTAATAGCAGCAATAATCTTTTCTCACCAGCATCTTTTAGATTAAAATTAAATTCCTTAATAGCTCAAAATTCTTTTTGCTCCAATTCTACTGGTAAGTGACATATTTTTCCAAAAATCAAACTGCATGGGGACATTCCTATAGGAGTCTTATAAGCAATTTTGTATGCCCATAATGCAGTATCTAGTCTCGCAGACCAATCCAATTTATATAGATTTACAACTTTTTCTAAAATGCGTTTAGTTTCACGATTTGATATCTCTTTTAGACCACTAGTTTGAGGATGATAAGCAGTAGAGAATCTATGCATAATATCATATTTCTTAATCAATTTTTCGATTCTCTTGTTCCTGAAATGAGATCCGCCATCAATATTAATTACTCTTGGCATTCCATATCTTGTAAAAATATTTTTAATTAAAAATTTAGAAACACTCCGAGCATCACATCTGGGTACAACGATGGCTTTAATCCATTTGGACATAAAATCAACTGCAAGTAATATATATAAGTTTCCAAATGAAGGCATAAAGGGTCCCATAAAATCTAATCCCCACACATCAAAAATTTTAAATTTCAATGTGTAATTTAGAGGCATTTCATTTCTTCTAGAAATATTTTGTACTCGTTGACATCTATCGTATGTTTTAATATATTTGTTGACATCTCTAAAAATAGTAGGCCAATAAAATCCAGCTTGCAAAATTTTATATGCAGTTCTCTTTGTTCCAAAATGTTCTCTAAATTCAGAATCATGGCATCTTTCAATTATATGTTGAGTTTCTTCATAAGACACACATATCCTAATAATTAAGATTTTTACATTGTTTATATAAATATGGTTCATCCCAAAAATAGAATTTTGAATCATATATAAATTTTATACATTGTTTATATAAATATGGGTCATCCCAAAAATAGTCTTTTGAATCATATATAAATTTCTTTAAATGTGGATTTTTTATATCACGTGGTAAAATATCACTTACAATATAATTTACTATATTAGCATACCACTGTACATCCATTTCATCAATACTATATAACTGTTCATTAGGGAAATTTTTTTAAAATTCATTTACAAAATTAGTTAATATTTCCATTTCTATTCTAAACAAATGATCAGCTATTTGATTATCATTTCCCTTTCTATCAACTATGATAAAATCAAACTCTTGCAATAGATGTATCCATCTAATTAATCTTGGTTTAGCATCCTTCTTTTGCATTAATTATTTAATAGCAGAATGATCTGTATGCACTATCCATTTAGTTTCAATTAAATAAGGTCTAAATTTATCAAAGGCATAAATAATATCTAATAACTCTCTTTTAGTAGTAATATAATTAATTTGAGCATCATGTAGAGTCTTACTAGCATAATATATAACCTTAAAAACTTTATTGTGCCTTTGTCCTAATACAGCCCCAATAACATAATCACTAACATCGCACATTATTTCAAATAGTTTTCCTAGTCAGGTGGTACTATTATAGTGCAGTGACTAATTTTTTCTTTAATAATTCAAATGCTTTTATGCACTCCTCATCAAAATCAAATTTCATATCTTTTTCTAAAAGTTGGCATAGCGGCTTAGTTATTTTCGAAAAATTTTTTATGTAGCGCCTGTAAAAACCAGCATGTCATACAAAACTTCTCACCCATTTAACACTAGTAGGAGGTGGTAATTTTTCTATAACTTGGATTTTTGCAGGATCTACCTCCATGATATTTTCAAAAAAATGCCCAAGACAATATTTCCTGCAACCATAAATTGACATTTTTCCCAATTTAACACTAGGTTGATTTTTTCACATACTTCCAGAACTTTTTCTAAATTATTAAGACATAATTCAAACGAAGTACCAAGTACAAAAAAATCATCCATAAACACTTCCATTCCATGTTCTATAAATTGCTAAATATTGACATCATACATCTTTGAAATGTTGCAGGTGCATTACATAGTCCAAAAGACATTCTACGAAAAGCAAATGTTCCATATGGGCTTGTAAATGTTGTTTTCTCTTGATCCTCTTGAGCAATTGGAATTTGGTGATAACCGATATATCCATCTAACAAGCAATAATATTTATTCCCAGCTAACCTATCCCAATATTTGGTCTAGAAAGGGTAAAGGAAAGTGATCTTTTCTGGTGGCCATATTTAATTTTCTATAATCAATATAAATTCGCCAACTAGTTACTTGTCTTATTGGTATTAATTCATTTTTCTTATTTTTTTCAACAGTCATTCGTTTCTTCGGAACACAGTGAATTGGGCTTACCCAAGAACTGTCTGAAATAGGATATATAATTCCAACATCTAACCATTTTAAAATCTCTTTTTTAACAACTTCTTTCATCATTGGGTTTAATTTTCTCTGAGGATCAGCTTTAGGTTCATATATTTCATTATTGGGTTTAATCTCCTCTAAGGATCAGCTTTAGGTTCGTATTGTTCATCTAATATAATTCTGTGCATACCAAATTGAAGGACTGATTCCTTTAATATCTGCTAAAGTCCATCCAAAAGCCTTTTTATACTTTTTCAACATTTCTATCAACTTTTGTTCTTGAATTTCAGTTAAATTAGAAGATATAATAACAAATAATGTTGATGACTTTCCTAAACATACATACTTTAAATGGGAAGGTAATATATTTAATTCAAGTTTAGGTGGTTTAATACTTGAAGAAATAAGATTTTTACAATAGTTTTCCAACAAGTCTAACAGTTTCAATTTGCCCTGAATATAATCCAAATCTTCTTCTTTCATTTCATCTTCATTCTAAAAAATTTCTCTTTGCTTTAATTTATTTTCAAACTCATTCTTAAACTGTTCATTACTTAGATAATCAGCTACATCCATCCTGAAACATTCATTATCTTTTTCTATTGCAGGATTTTTCATAGCTTTTGCTATATTAAGTTTCACTTTTTGATCATTAACTCTCATTATTAATTCTCTTTTTTTCACATCTATTACAACTCTTCCTATTGTAAGAAATGGTTTCCCTAAAATAATAGGAATCTCTTTATCTTCCTCCATATCCAATACTATAAAGTATATAGGGAAAATAAATTTATCCACTTTTACTAGTTCATCCTTTATAACTCCTTTTGGATAAGTTGTTGATCGATCAGCTAATTGAAGAGTTACAATAGTAGGGGAAATTTCTCCCAAGTTTAAATGTTTAAAGATCGATAAGGGCATAAGATTGATACTCGCTCCTAAATCACATAAAGCTTTTCCATAAAACTTTTCACCAATTGCACAAGGTATAATAAAGCTACTAGGATCTTTTAATTTTTTCAAGAAGCTTTTTCTGAATAGTAGCACTACACTCTTCACTGAGTGCATTGGTCTCGTGATCTGTAAACTTCCTTTTCTTATTTAGTACATCCTTCATAAATTTCACATAACTTGGCATTTGTTCCAAAGCTTCAACAAAAGGAATATTTATCGTTAACTTCTTAAGGATTTCCAAAAAAACTTTTAATTATTTTTCTTTGTTCTTCTGTTTCAGTCTTTGAGGAAATGGAGGTAATGGTTTTTCTAAAGGAACTTGTGTTTGTTCATTTTCATGTTGATAATTTTCCATTTCTTTTTTCTCTTAATCAACTTCAGTTTCTCTTTGGATCTCTGTTTCAACTTCTTTTCCACTTCGTAATTGAATAACTTTAATTTTCTCTTTATTTTGATCTTTTGGATTAAATTTCACAATACTTGGAAGAATTCTAGAAGGTCTATTACTAAGTGCAATAACAATATGTCCTAACTGATTTTCAATATTTCTAATAACAGCCCATTGATTATGTATTTGATTTCCCATATTCAACATCACTTCTTTCATCATCAACTTCTTTTCCTTAAACTGTGGGTTAGGGTTGGAGTTAAATCCCAGAGGATAATAAGGTCAATAATTAGGATTTCCTTGATTGTTCAGATTTTTGGATGGATTCACCGAATTGTTATAATTATTCCAACTAAAATTATGGTGATTTTTCCATCTAGGGTTAAAATAGTTAGAATAAGGATTATTATTTCGATTATTTATAGCGTTTAAAGTTTCATAAGATGATTGGGTATCAATAATCTATCCTAGTGAATTTTTCTCTAATACTGGGGGTATTTGAGAATAGTTCACTCTCATTTGATCAATCTTTATAGAAATAGGAACAATTTAAGATGCCAAAATAGAATTGCATCAGAATCATGAATACTAGCTACTCTCTTAGGATTTACCCTTTCAGAGGGCCATTGAAAACTGTTAGTAGCCATTTCTTCAATTAAATAATATTTTTCATCAAAAGATTTTGACATTAATGATTCAGCCGCAGCAGCATATAAAATAGATCTAGGTGATCATACTAATCCATTGTAAAATGTTTGAATTATTAACCAATCTGGTAAAGTATGGTGTAGACATTTTCTAAGAAGATCTTTAAATCTTTCCCAGGCTTCATATATCGATTCTCCTTCAATTTGACAAAATGATGTAATATCATTTATAAGCTCAGCAGTTTTTGAGGGTGGATAATATTTAGCCAAAAATTTTTGTGATAGTTCTCCCCAAGTTCTAATAGATCCAGGTGCTAATGAATTAAACCAAGCCTTTGCTTTATCCCTTAAGGAAAATTTAAAAAGTCTAAGCCTAACAACATCATTAGACACTGCGTTATATTTAAATGTAGCACAAATTTTAAGAAAACTAGCAAGATGTAAGTTAGAATCTTTAGTAGGTGATCCGCCAAACTTATTATTTTGTACCATTTGGATAATAACATTTTAAGCTCAAATGAATTAGCAGTAACATCAAGATTTTGAATAGTCAAGTGAAGTTCATCTGTTGTCGGATTCGCATAACCTTTTAAAGGCTATGTCGATTCTCATTTATTGGATTATCTAAGTTATTTGACATCTATTTTAAATTTTTAATTTCTCTTTGTTATTTTCAAATTTTTCTAATAGTACGTTCTAATTCTGAATTGTAAGGTTTTAAACCTTCAGATCCAATATTTTGCATAAACAAATAAAGTAAGCAAAATAAATTTAAAAAAAAATAAACACTCTTAAAGAAAAATATATTTCTTTTTGGATTTTTGATTTTTTAGATATATTTTTTCATTTTTATGGTATATATATTATCTTTAGATTTCTTAATTTTTCAAAACTATTTAGATTAACCGTTACCTTCCCCGATAACGGCGCCAAAAACTTGATCCCGATTTTTTTATATGTAAGGATTTATGAAGTTGACACCACTACGGCACCAAAAACTTGATCCGTGTACTAAAAGTAAGTTGTGTGAAATATATAAGTAGAGGCAATTATTAATGGGATTCTATGCAAGTATACATATTGTTATCAAGTAATAATGATCTTTCTATTTAAGCCTCAAATATCGATCCCACAGGAAAGGTTTAAATTTGCAATGATAAATTTTACTAGGAAATTCACAGAAAGTCAAACGAAATTACTGTCACTAATTTTGAATGTTGAGATAAAAAACTAAATTACTTAACTATTAGCAAAACAAAAATGCAAGATTTAAATAGTAACTACTAATCTACTAACTATATTTATGCAATGAATATTTCTTATGTGAAAAAGCATCTGTCCCACTATAATGAGGTTTTGGTGAAATGAGATGAGATAAATATTTATAATATGTATTGTGCCAAATAGGAGCAATTTTAATCCTCTACTCTGATACAATGCATTGAAAATCATTGGCTAATCCTAAGTTTAGTCCCTAAATCCGTGGCTAGGCTAGGAGGATACCGGCTCCCACTGCAGAGCTCCCACTTCCCTTCACATGAAGACTAAATCATGCTTTAGTTCTTAAACACTAAAACCGAATAGCATATTTAGTCTATCACCCTAAGGATTTTCAAATTCTACACCCAATAAAGAATATTTTCCTATTTATTTGCATTTAATTCCATGAACGAATTTCTCCTCCATGAAATCAAATGTGATCCTCACTCTATTGTAGAACTTATACTTCATTTCCCGGATCATATGTTTCACAACACATTTTAACAATTTAATTTGCCAAATTGAAAAGTAAATTAAGTTTGAAGTTAAAAAATCATCATAATTTATTTTATATTTTAATATTGGCACATCCATGTTATCACTTCATTTCACCATATCTCAGAGTAGGGAGAAAGATAGAGGAAACTACTCAGACTTCATGAGAAAGATACAACAAAACACAAATTTCAAATATAAAAGAATGTTCATACAGCACTAATAAACAAACAACACTTATCTGAAACTCTTTGTCAAAGCAAATCCCTTGTAGCCTTTCCTTAGAAATGCAGGAAGAAGATATCTCTCACTATTCCCCTTCTCTAACACTCTTATAAAAATTTTTGCACTTAATATCACCAAAAAACTTCTAAATTATAAAAGAAAACTCACTAATTGACTCCAGTGTGGTGGTGGAATGAAAATGGATTATGAAGAATGGTGAAAAAGAAGCCTGGTGTAACATTGTGGAGTGGAAAGGAACGTGAAGGAGTGAAAGAGTGAAGGAGACTAGGAGTGAAGGAGTGAAGGAGTGAAGGAGTGAAGGAGTGAAGGAGTGAAGGAGTCAAGGAGTGAAGGAGTGATGAAGTCAAGAAGTCTGTATCCTGATGAATTTCGGCCCCAAATAGATCACAGGGCTGGTTCTCCAAGAGGTACCTCCAAAATCTCTTCAAAAATCATCCAAATACGTCGAATCTTCTAGAAACAGGGGCTGAACCGACATTAGCACCGTCGGTGCCAGTGTCCTGCAATTTAATTCACTGCTTTATGTTTAAAGGTGTCGTCGGCACTCTTCTGGCATCGTTGGTTGTAAGTAAAATTCTCAGTCTCATCTGTTGTTCTGCGCGGTCGGCGCGGTCGACACTGAGTATTTCTTCAAAAATGTCATTTTGAATCCAAATTCCATCCTTTTTTGCTTCCTTTTTGCTTTAAGTCCTGAAAATCAACAACCTGCATGAAAACATCAAAATACCTTCCATTAAAGTGCAATATCACCAAATATAAGTATAAAATATGGGTCTAAAAATGCATATATTTTTAGTGTATCAGTATTGTTGAGGTTACATACCTCAGTTTGATCTCAGGATTGGGTGTGAATCCTAGCAGTTCCCCTCCTAATATGATCATTTCATACAACACTCGGGTTGGATGTAAGTCCCTCGACATTCCCCCTTTAAGTGTTTCACTCGACAGGTACGACAACAGATGCTTAGTCTGTTTATTACAAGGAGACATAACAGATGACTCAAGTTACGCAAGGTAACCCAAACTTCTCACCTCATGAATCCCTTAAGGTAGAATGTGAGCCCCTTGGCATTTCTCGTTATTGTACCAGGTGTTTGAGGTTTGAGGTCACATACCTCGATCAGATATCTGGATCAGATGTGAATCCTAATGTTTTCCCTTTTGGTATGACCACGTCCTACATCATTTGAGTTGGATATGAGTCTTTCAGCATTCCTCCTCTACTTGTAGATGGATGACCTCAGTCACACAAGATGAACGGGCCTTCCCGAGTAGTTATACTACTCAATCACTGAACAAGTCACAATTTTAGTCATAATCCACCAGACTCCTTAGCCTCCTGGACTATTGGTGTTTCCCTCAATAGGAAGCACAACAAATGCTTGGTCAGTTTCTTATGAAGAGACATATCAGATGACTCAGGTTACATGAGATAACTTAACTTTCTAACCTTGCATATCCCTTAAGGAAATAGTATAAGTCCCTTGACATTTCTCCTTATTATAGCAGGTATTATTTAGGTCACATATCTCAGTAGGAACTTAGGATTTGGTGTGTATCCCAATAGTTCCCGTCCTGATATGATTATTTTGTATAGCACTCAGGTTGAATGTAAGTCCCTCAGCATTCCCCCTTTAGGTGTCTCACTCGATGGGAACCATAGTAGATGCTTAGTCAGCTTCTTACAAGGAGACATAACAAATGATATGGGTTAAATGAGATAAAAAAGACTTCTTGCCTTGCAAATCCCATAAGGTAGATTGTGAGCCCCTTAGCGTTTCTCTTTGTTATAGGAGGTGTTTGAGGTCACATACCTCGGTCATCTCTTAGGATTAAATGTGAATTCTAGTGTTTTTCCTCCTGATATGACCACTTCCTACATCATTAGAGTTGGATATGAGTCTTTCAGCATTCCTCCTCCACTTATAGATGGATCACCTGAGTCACACGAGATGACCGGGCCTTCCCGATTAGTTGTGGTCTTAGTCAAAATCCACTGGCTCCTCAGCCTTCTGACTGGACTATGAGTGCTTCGCTCAGCAGTTACCAAAAAAAACTCTTAGATAGTTTCATGTGAGGGGACATATCAGATGACTCAGGTTATAAGAGATAACTTATCCTTCTTACCTTGCTTAACCCTTAAGGAAAGAATATAAGTCCCTTGGAATTTATCTTCATTGTTGTAGGTAATTGAAGCATTACGCTTTGTCCACCCTTGGGTCACACCTCTATGACCTCTGGACCTCTCCTTAGAGATCATGCCTCTATGAACTCTAAACCACTTGTTTAGGGCATGCCTTTATGTCCTTTGAACTCATTTGTAGGTCATGCCTACAGCCCCTGAACTTACTGTGTGTGGTCATGCCTCTATGGCCTCTGAACCACTTTTCTAGGTCATGCCTTTATGGCCCCTAAACCCATTCATAGGTCATGCCTCTATGACCCCTGAACCTACCGATTGTGGTCATGCCTCTACGACCTCTGAACCACTTTTTTGGGTCATGCCTCCATGGCCTTTGAACCAGCTGTCAGGGTGGATATATGTCTCGTGTGTATTCCTCCTCATCCCTCTAAGAGTGGATATGGCTCTTGTGGCTTTTCCTTCCTAGGGTACTTGGCTTTTTTTGGTCGCTTAGGTTGTGTTTCATCCTTAGTAACATAGGCTTGATAAAAAATTGAGAAGCTTCCAATAAGTAACTGTTCCTTGACTACACAACACACTTATTGGGGAACCCATACTGGTATTAATTTTTGATGTCACAAGTGTAGGATATCTATTTGAATGCTATGCAACCTTGATTGATGCATGTGTTGACTCCTGTAGTGCAAGACATCCATTTGAGAACTTTTGACAGGTGTGGAGGGCAAGTAGAGAGGTTCATTTTGCTCGACTTTGGCTTTTTCCTAGGAAAAGGTCAGTAGGAATTTTGCACCTCAGATGGATTTAGTCAAGCCAATAAGTGTTACTCGCCGCATCGCATAGAAAACTAGCTCAATGTAGTCTGTCCACTAGCGAGCTTGTTCAGATGACCCGGATGGCGAAACGGACCACTCGAGTGCATCCAGAACATAAATTTTATCTAGGGAGGATGCTCATTTTGCTAAAACTTCACATGCAGGCTTAAAATGCGTGAATTATGTTTTTAGCACGATCATTGAAAAAGTGGTCCAAATGACCCCTGATGACAAAACAGACTACAAGTGTGTCCGGAACGCCGATTTTACCTAGAGGGGCGTTCATTTCACCACAAGGCTGTGTCCAGACAAAACATTATGCGAGCAATAATAATAATATTAATAATAATAATAATTATTATTATTATTATAAAATTAAAATAATATTAAAAATATATATCATATTTATCCTCCCTTATGCATGCAGATTCTCCTCGAGCCACACCCCTTCTCTAGCAAAACCTTATCGCGATACAGCTTCTTTGCACCTCATTCCCTATCGCGCCCGAGGCCTGCAGGTTGATGCTCCTTGCCTGACGTCTCCCCCTCGTCGACAACATTTTTCCACCTATTTTGCCCAGTGCTGAATGATTTTGTGTGGTCTAGATCCCATCATGACCTTCAGTCCCAACGTTTATCGTCACAACTGAACTCTGTCGGCCGGTGCTCCTGCCGACCAACACCACCCTCCCGAATATCTTTCGGCCGGAATCCTTTGCATTCCCTAAATTTGGAATCACATCACTCAATCAAAACATCCCATGTTGAGCTCCTCCTCGGCTTAGTCACCTTACTGGTGACCTCCTCTTGCTGGTGGCCTCACCTCGCATCGACCTCATTTCTAACCGGGGGCTGAAGGCATATGGTTGGATCTCCTAACCACTGTGCATCCCACTTGTGCTTGACCCTAAGACCCTTCCTTCCATTCTCCTTATCATCTTAAGTTTGCCAACCCTCATTGGCCTCCTTCCCTTGGGGCCAGTGACTTGAACTGCCTACAACCTTGTTGCCTTCCCTTTACCAGAGCTCCAACCATTAGTGAGGTGGGGACGACATTGAGGCATATAGAAGCATGTCTGACTCTTGCTCAAATGTATGTTTTCGTTATTTGTTTATATGCCAAAATTATTTATTTTGGGTACTTTGCATACCTCATTTCCTCATTAGCTCCCTCATTTGTTGTGAGGTACACGATCTGCAACCGTAATAGTGAAGAAGCGGGCTTGAAGCAAGAAAAGAGAATGTATCCGTAACCATCATGGTAGTGAGATTTCTCTGAAAATCCTAGCCAACCTTAGGGTTAGTGGTGTCTAAGCGTGTAGGTTTGATCGACCACATGGGGTGCGTGAGTTGGCACGATGATGTGCCAATGTGATGGATCATTGGTCTTTTTAGAGCTAGTATTTGGTTAAAATTTTCATTACGTGGACAAACACCCTCAATAGAGTTGAGTCTCTCACCTTTGTTGTGAGCCTTAGCACAATTCTTGATGGGTTGGAGTCCCATACTCTCCTTGCTATGGATTCCCTGGTTTTACTTGGAGAAACTAGGAGGTCGGACTTAACAAATGGAGAGAAGCTTTGTAGCTGACTCACTTTGTAAAGTTTGGAGTAGTTTGTGATATTGGAAAATTATTGTATCTGGACCATTTCCCCATGTCGTTGAGAGTTTCCCCTTCAAAAACTAGGGCAGAAACTCCCCATATTTGCTGACCAAAGTTGGAGGTAGTGATGCCGCACATCTAATTTTCCAAACCCTTAGTTTCATAGGTGAGGTCATTAGCAAGAGCCTGGTTGGTTATCTACATGTTGGTTTGCTTCAGATTGCATTCATTTTGCTTTGGCCATGTTTGTATTTCACTTTGCTCAGACCAACCGCCCCGGCCAGGTGAGCGTCTCACTTCCCTCGGACCAGTGACCCTAGCGCAGTGAGCATTTAAATTCACTCTAATCGGCTGCCTCGGCTAGATCGAGCAATCACTTTGGTTCGATTGGCCGCCCCAGCCCAGTCAACCGATCACTTTGGTTCTATCCGCCACTTGCACCACTACATGTTGTGTGTGTACATATGCATGTTTGTCTGCATGTTTACCTACTTATATGCATATCCCTTTTGGTCATTGTCACCCTGACAAACCTTCCTTGGGTCATTGTCACCATGGCATGCCCATCCCTTTTAGGTCAGTGTCGCCTCAGTACACCTTTGGGCTGCTACCACCACAGCGAGCCCATCCCTTTCGATCACTCCAGCCTCGACAAACCTTCCTTGGGCCTTTGCCTCCACGGCATGCCCATTCTTGGGTCACTGCCTCCACGATACACTCATCATCCAGTTACTACCTCCACGACACACCCATATCTCAGTCCCTTGTTTCCACGACACGTTCACCTTTTGGGTCACTACCTTCAAGGCTCACCCATTTGATCGGGTCATTGTCATCACGACACACCCAAATGTCGGGCCCCTACCTCCATGGCAAGCCCATTCCTGGGTCACTGCCTCCATTGCACACACATTTCTTGAGCCCTTGCCTCCATGACACACCCATCATTGGGTCATTCCCTCCATGACACACCCACCTTTTAGGTTGTCAGCTTTACGGTGCACCGAGTTTTCTGAGTCACTACCCTCACGACACAGTTTTCAGTTCTATTATTTGACTGTTTTCACTTGTATTTGCATGTTTACATGGACAGTGAGCGTGACCTTATTTTTGTTGTGATGCGTTAACAAGAATTGCTGGTCAGATTAACCTCGGTGAGCGATGCGAGTTAAGTCAATGAGATTGGAACAAGTATGAGTGTTCTAAAGATCCAATGGATCTAACTTGTGTCACCCCTCTTTATGACATCCTTTGGATCCCTTGGATCTTTAGGACGAGGCTAGGATGACGAACCCGTCAAAGTCATACGATACTTGAAGACTTACCCCATGCACTTAGGCACTAGTTTAGGAAAATTTTCATTAGTTAGTGTGTTAGGCTAAATCTTAGGGTTATAGGTAGACTTTTTGATGCTTGACTATTGTTCTTTTCAATATTGGTTGCCCTAGCCATGCATCTTTCTTTTGCATTGTACTTGTTGTGTGATTGCGTGTTTCATAAATATGATAGTGTGTTAGAGCACTTTTCTGCAGGGATTCTTGCCTCTATGCGGACACACAGGCATAGTTATAGGGGGAGAAAGTAATGATTTCTAACAATTTGCTTGCACGTGTTTTTTAGCTTCCCCATGTATAAGCCATGGCTCATTATATGTTATAGGCTTATGAGCTTTCCCGCTAACTTTGTTTTCATGCAGGATTGAGATTTTTTTTTTGTATGTACTTTTAAAGTCTAGGAGAGTTTAGTAGAAGCAACAAGATACGGACATGGGTTCTGAGGCATTTGGTGAGGAACCACGTGGAGGGGTGATACACCAAAAATGTATAATATTTTTATACACATTTTTATACTTATTTTTGAGATATTGCACTTTAATGAAAGATATTTGTGTGTTTTTCTTTCAGGTACAATCAAATGGATGAAAATTTTTAAAAGGAGTGAAAAATGGTCAAATTTAGAGCAAAAATGAAGAAAGGTGCAAAAATGAACTGAGGTGCCTAAGCACCCAGGATTGACGCATAAGTGCCAGAGGGTCGCGCCAAAGCACCAAGTACCCTTGAGCTTAAGTTCCAGAAGTAGTTATTTGATGATTCATTGAATTTAAACAAATTTTTGAAGATGTGTTTGAAGCAACCCTCGGTAAAAACATGGGAAATATTCCATGGACACAAAAATTCATTCAATTGGCTTTTGAGGAGGCAACTTCTAGAAGATTCATTGAATGGAGACACATTTTGAGGGGACACCAAGGCACCTTTTGGATTTTTGTTAAAGTAGACTTGGATCATCAAGACAAGAGGCCAACCACCCATCAGATTTTAAAGCCATCATTCATCCAAGTCGCTGACGCCACCAGCCACTTTCTTTTTATTTTGAGTTTTGGTTTGTGTTGTGAGTGACGAAAGATGATTCAAAGGAGCTTCAAAACATTTGGTGGAAAGGATTTGAGATAAGTATTTATCATTGTGACTACACTTGGTTTTAATCTAGATTTCCTTCTACTTTTAAACTCATGTGTGGTTGTGTTTTCTCCATGGATTCTGAGTAGTTTTCTTTATATTTTTCCATAAAATGATAAGTGATTAAGTGTTTAAAGGATGTTGTGTGAAGTATTACACTTCAATGTTGGAAGAAGTTGTGATGATTTGAAACCTTGCACTTCATTTACTTCTTGATTTGGCTAATTAAGATGTAATACTTGTTGTGAGAACATGTAATATCCGAGATGATATTATCTCAATCAACAAATGGTTAGAATCACATATTGATTTCATAAATGAAAATGTAGTTCATGGGGTTGAGTGCAAATAAATAGGGAAATAAAATTTTCAAAGGTGTAGAATTAGAGGACTTTAGAGTGACGGGCTAATGCCCCTAATTTCATTTACAGTTTTAGGTTTTGATACGAGATGTTAGCCCCCAGGTGGAGGGAGAAAAGGGACTCTAGAGTGAGAGCTAATATCTTTTCTATCTAACCAGTCTTCAAGGCTATTCAAACTATAGATTAGCCAATGTTCTTTATAACATTTCTAGTAAGGATAAAGAATATTGTTGCTCCTATTTGACACAGAACATTTAGCATACCTCCACAACAAAAGTTTATACTTATTACTAATTCATGATAAGGAAAAATATATCTTATTTATATAACGTTCATCTTGCAAATATTTAGTTAAGTAATTAGTTGCTTACTTAATTTACATAAATCAAAATTTACAAAAGAATTGAATTTTCATTCTTACTATAGCTTCTTAAGTTTAAGTAAGAATATTTTGTGAGTAGATGTTTTGTGATCTAAACTTTCTAGTTTATTTGAAAGTGCATATTGTTAATCTCCCTATGGGTTTGATATTTGAGGCTTAATGAAGAAGTCCTATATTACTTGATAACGATATGTATACTTGCATAGTATCCCATATTTAAATATTATAATTATATTCTTATTTATTTCATAGTAGAAAACTTAGTTTTTGCTTTGGATTAAGTTTTTAAAATTATGCAAATTAAGAATAACTATTAAGGAAATTAAGTATATAATCACATACATCGCATTTTACATATATATAGAAAGAATCAGGATAAAGTTTTTGACGCAGTTGCCGGGGAGAAAAATTTACAGAAATTTGCAAAGTTTTCAAAAGAATTTATAGAAAGCGAAAATTTTTATTTTCATAAAGGATTATTTAAACTTTAAAATTTATTATAGGAATATTGTAGTGTTGTTTTTATATTAAGTTCTTGTTTGTGTTTGTATTTTATTTTGTTTGATTTTGTATGTGTTTTATAGTAATGTATGCATCGTTCAGGTTTCAAAGGACTTGTGCCTTATGATTCTAAATTAGAAAGAACTATTAGAAAAATAAAAAAAATTAAAAATTATTGAAAATTTTTAAGAAATGCCAAATCAAAATAATGAAAATGTTGAAGAATTTAAACCTTTAAGAGGTTATGTAAACCCTATGGTGGATGAACTTCATGGTAGTATTAAAAAACCCACTATAGTGGCTAATTCATTTGAACTTAAACCTATTATTATCCAAATGGTATCAAATAATCAATTTAGGGGAGCACCAACCGAAGATCCAAATTTACATCTTGCCAATTTTCTAAAATTGTGTGCTACATTTAAATATGATGGTGTATCAGATGATGCTATCAGACTTAGATTATTTCCTTTCTCATTGAGGGATAAAGCTAAGATATGGTTACATTCATTATCACCTGGATCTATCAAAACTTAGAGTGATTTAACACAGAAATTCATTGCTAAATATTTTTCACCATAAAAAATTGTGAAACTTAGAAATGATATTACAACTTTTTATCAGGGGAATCTATTTATGAAGCATGAGAAAGATTTAAAGAACTCTTAAGAAAGTGTCCACACCATACTATATTTATGAAGCATGGGAAAGATTTAAAGAACTCTTAAGAAAGTGTCCACACCATGCTATACTATTTATGAAGCATGTGAACGATTTAAAGAACTCTTAAGAAAGTGTCCACACCATGCTATACCGGTTGGGTAATAATTCAAATATTTTACAATGGATTAGTTGGATCTCTTAGATCTATTATCGATGCAGCTGTTGTTGGTTCATTGATGTCAAAACCATTTCATGACGCTTATGCTTTAATTGAAGAAATGACTACAAATAATTTTTAATGGCCTTCTGAAAGGGTAAATCTTAAGAAAGTAGCTAATATTAATGAAACTGATGCATTTTTCATGTTAGCAAATCAAGTTATTGCAATTTCAAGGAAGTTATACTAATTTGGAAAGAATTTTTCTCAGCCAATTTCCATGATTGAAGAGAAATCATCAGGCTAAATGGTAGATTCTTAAGGATCATTAGAGATTTTGAATGTTTTAAACAATAAACAAAATAACCCATATTCAAATTATTATAACCAAGGTTGAGAGAACCATCCTAACTTTAACTTGAATAATACTTCGGGTGGTAGTAATCAACAATGGGGGAACAATCAAGTAAACCCATTGGGAAATTGGAACAACCAAGCGAATAATATTTATAGACCTACATATCCTCCAGTTTTTAATAGTAATCCACAATTTAAGGAGAAGACGTTGTCTATAGAAGAAGTGGTGTTACAAAAGGAAAATCAATTACAAAGTCAAGGAGCTACAATTAGAAATTTTGAGAAACAATTGGGACAAATAGCAAATTCATTAAGTAACATATCCTAAGGAATATTTCATAATAATACAGAAGTAAATCTGAAAGATTGGAATAAAAAGCAAGTAAAAGCCGTTCAACTCAGAAGCGAAAGAGAATTGGAAGGGAGAGTTCAAAAAGAGACTGAAGTATAGAGAGAAGAGATTGAAGAACCAAAAGTGGACGCTCCGAAAGGTTTATAAATATTTATTTCTCCACTTAAAGTTGACTTGGAAAAACCACCACCACCATTTTCTCAGAGGCTTGGACAACAAAAACTGGATAAGCAATTTTTAAAATTTCTGCAAATTTTTAAGAAGCTTACAGTTAATATTTCATTTGCTGAAGCTCTAGAACAAATGGCAAGCTATGTGAAGTTTATGAAGGATATTCTTAATATGAAAATGAAGTTTTAAGATAATGAAAATGTTGCACTTAGTGAGGAGTGCAGTGCTATAATTCTAAAAAAGCTTCCTGAAAAGCATAAAGATCCTAGTAGTTTTACAATTCCGTGTGCAGTAAGAGACAGAAGTTATGACAAAGCTTTATGTGATTTACGAGCAAGGATCAGCCTTATGTCATTACCAATATTTAAAAGATTGGGATTAGGAGAAATATCCCCTACCACTATAACTCTACAACTATCTGATCGTTCAATAACATATCCTAAGGAGGTTATAGAAGATGTCCTAATGAAAGTGGATCAATTTATCTTTTATGTTGATTTCATTAATACTAGATATGAAAGAAGATAATGAGATACCTATCATTTTGGGGAGACCTTTCCTAGCCACTAGAAGAGAAATGACAAATGTACAGAAAGGAGAATTAACTATGGGCGCCAATGATCAAATAACTTCATTTAATATTTCAAAATCAATGAAATACCCTACAAAAGGTAAAGATTATAAATGCTATAGAATGGATGTGATAAGATATTTAAGTGAATGTCATTACAAAGTAACAATTGAAGAAAAATTTGAAGTTAAAGAGTTGAAGCACGAACAAGAAGAGGAATTAGATCAATATGAAGATTTATATAAGGAAGATTCAAATTATGTTCGAGAAGTTTTGAAGTTTTGGAAACAACAGAAAAAGATACATCTTTTTGTCTACCAATTGAAAAACCTTCTGAGCTTGAGTTAAATTTGCTTCCTGAACATTTGAAGTATGCCTTTTTAGGTGATTCTTGTACATTGCCTATCATAATTTCCTCAAAATTAACTCCAAAAGAAGAAGAGAGTTTGATGAAAACTTTAAAGAGTTATACGAAAGCTTTTGGATGGGGAATTGCTTATATAAAAGGAATCAGTCCTTCAATTTGTATGCATAGAATTCATATGAAAGAGAACTACAAGCCCAGAGCTAGTCCTCAAAGGAGATTGAATCCTATTATGAAAGAACTTTTTAAGAAAGAAATTCTAAAATGGTTAGATGCTGCAATTATCTATCCTATTTCAGATAGTGCATGGGTTAGTCTGATTCTCTATGTTCTTAAGAAAGGAGGAGTGACTGTAACTTTAAATGAACATAATAAGTTAATACCAACATGATAAGTCACAGGATGGAAAATATGCATTGATTATAGAAAATCAAATCTCTTCATTAGGAAAAATCATTTTACACTCTAGATCAAATGTTGGAATAGACTAGCTGGGCATAAATACTTTTGTTTTCTGGATGGATATACTAGTTATCACCAAATAAAAATATCTCATGAGGATTAAGAGAAAACAACTTTTACCGGTCCTTATGATACATTTGCTTTTAGAAGAATGCCTTTTGGTTTAAGTAACGCTCCTGCTACATTTCAAAGATGCATGATGGCCATTTTTTGTGATTTAATTGAAAAAGGGATTGAAGTTCTTAAGGATGATTTTCAATTATTTGGAACATCATTTGAATCATGTTTAAAATATTTATCAAAAGTTTTTAAGAACTGTGAGAAACAAATTTAGTCCTTAATTGGGAAAAATACTAAGTTATGGTAGAAGGAGAAATAGTTTCGGGACATCAAACTTCAGAAAATGGTATGGAAATAGACCCTGCAAAAATTTAAGTGATCGTTAATTTACCGCACCCAACAAGTGTGAAAGAAATTAGGAATTTTTTAGGACATGTTGGATTCTACAGGTGGTATATTAAAGACTTTTCAAAAATTGCTAAGCCTTTATGCCATTTACTTGGAAAAGATGTAATTTTTAATTTTGATAAAGAGTGCCTAAAAGCTTCTGAATTATTAAAAGAAAAATTAGTCACTGCACCAATTATTATTTCACCATATTGGGGAAAAACTTTTGAATTGATGTGTGATGCTAGTGATTATGCTATTGGAGCTGTTTTAGGACAAATACATGGGATCATTTATACTATCATTCAGAATTTTATATATACTGTTAGCAGTAGACTATGCATCCAAATGGATAGAAATTATTACTTTACCTCGATGTGATGCTCAAAGTGTTGCAAAGTTTTTAAGAATAAAAATATTTTTTAGATTTGGGATGCCGAGAGTAATCATAACTGGCGGGAGAACTCATTTCAAGAATGCAATAATGGAGAAGTTATTAAGGAAATATCATATAAACCATAAAGTTGCTACTACTTATCATCCTCAGACAAGTGGTTTGACTAAATTATCCCATCATGAGAATAAAAGAATATTGGAAAAATTTGTAAATCCAACCAAAATAGTTTGGTCAGTCAAACTTGATAATTCTTTGTGGGCTTATTGGATTGCATACATAACTCTTAGAAGAATGTCCCCATATCGGCTAATAATTGCAAAAGCTTGTCACTTACCAGTTGAACTTGAGCATAAGCATATTGAGCAATTAAAGAGTTTAACTACAATTTAAAAGATGCTGGTGAGAAATTGTTATTGCAATTAAATTTGCTTGAAGAGATAAGGAATGAATCTTATGAAAGTGCTAAGATATACAAACAAAAGATGAAGATGTGGCATGATCAGAGGATTCTTATTAAAAAATTTCAATCAGGGCAACAAGGTTTGCTTTACAATGCAAGGTTAAGATTATTTCCAGACAAACTTAAGTAAAGGTGGATGGGCCCATTTGTTGTGATGAAAGTTTATCCCTATAGAGTTATGTACATCAAAGATCCTAAAAATGACAAAATATTTAATGTGAATGGTCACAGACTGAAATCCTACTCTTAGGTGACCAGCTTAAATTAAATGATTTTATGATGTTAAATTAACCAGAATAAGCACTGGTTACATGGAGCTGGTGACGTTAAACCAAGCCCACTATGGGAGGCAACCCATAGTTATCAGTGTATTTGTTTTTATTGTTATGTTGTTGTGTGTGATTGACAACGACTTTATATATGCTTAAAAATACAAGTATTTAATATTGTTGTTAGAAAGATTTAATTCCTCAGCAAGACACCAAAAACTTAATAACAGTTATAGATTCAATAAAGATGTATATATAAAATATTCAATATGGTAAAGTCACACTTATCAACGAAAGTATATGTATTGCTCAAGGCTCTAATGGAGTCCTAGATATCGATCCCACAGGGAGTAATATTAGAGGCTACGAACTAAGATTTTAGAAAATAAATACTTAATCGCAATAATATAATCCAAATTGCTTATCTGTCACTAATAGGCAATTGGAATAAATATGTAATTTTAATAACTCTTAAATAACTAATTATACTAATAAAGTTTCTAATGTGAAATTCAATATATAAGAAAGCATCCTTCTCCTTGTCAAGAAATTATAGTGAAGGGATAAAGTGAATAGGGTCAAATTGTATTGTGCCAAATAGGAGCATACCAATTCTTTACCCTTTGGTCCAGGCATAAAGAACATTGACTAATCCTACGCTTGTTTACTTAATCTGCGGGTAGGCTGGGANTGGAGGAGTCCACTGGATGAGTGCATACTTGATTATTCTGGGGAGACTATGAGATGTACTGTAAAGTATATCAGGAAGCTTCCCATGACAATATAATTTCTACAAATAGCTGAGGCAGTTGGTGGCTATGGTAGCAGCTCCCACCCAGATATCTTCATGTTTAATCTTGTTCCTAGCCATCCATATAAACCAAGCAGTGATACAAGGAATTGGAGGAAATTCTTGATCTTGCCAATCCTTCCAGCTGAGGGAGAAATCATTCTAGGACAAAAGAACAGTTTCTAACTTCAATTTGGGAATTAAACATTTCCAAACCTGTTTAACTGTGGAACATTGAAAAAATAAGTGCTTTATAGTTTCCTCATGGGAGTTACATAACCCACATCTAGAAGGACCTCTCAAGCCTTTTAACTTCAGTATATCATCTGTGGGCAGAAAGCCATGGAGTAATCTCCAAGAGAAAAATGACATTAAAGGGGATAGGAATTTATTCCACTNAACATATTTTAACAAATCAATTGGCCAGATTGAAAGTAAATTAAGATCAAAGTGAAATGATCATCACAACTTATTTAACATTTTCAAGGCTCAACTAATTCAAATCACCCATTTCACAAATCTCAAGACAAGGAGAAAGATAGAGAAAACTACTCAGAACTCATGGGGAGGACACAACAAAACTCAGAATTTATATATAAAAGCAAATTCATACAAACAATAACAAGTAAATAACACTTATCTCTAATTCCTCCCCAAGCAAACTCCTTGAAGTTCCTCTGAATCTCTTCCTTTCTTTACAACACACAGAATTCTTCTTTGAAGCGGCAAGGAGGAAGAAATCTCTCATTTTCCCTCCACTATTACAATCTCTCAAAGAATTACTCACAATCTAACCCTAAAGTAAACTCTCTACACACTACTTGGGCTCTTGGACACTGTTCTAACCTTCCAACTCCTTGAACTCTTTTCAATTTTTGGCCAAAATCTTCTTTTAAAGATGTAGAAGAGTTTTTCCAAGAGTTTCCTAAGCATCCCTCAAAAAATCATCCACATTCAATGCACCTTTTGAAATAACCACCGATCTCGTCGTCGGCGGCCTTGAGGACACCGCTGGCGGGCCTTCTAAATTATTTGATCTGGAGTCCCGGGAAAATCTCACCGTCAGCGCCGTTGGGCTTGCCGTCAATGCCCTAATTCAATTCTTCATATTTTGGCCCTTTTTTGCTCCTAATTCGCTCCTTTTTGCATCTTTTTGCTCCAATGACCATAATTCACCATACCTGCAACAAAACATTTAAAATGTGTTTCTTTAAAGTGCAATAGCATCAAAAATAGTGTAAAATAGGTATGAAAATCTCAACATATTTTCCTTTGGTCAAAATCCCCCAAACTTAACTATTACTTATCCTCAAGTAATTTAAATACTATATAAAAATAATTGATTTATTGTAAATTTTTAATTCAAAAATACTATAAGTTTTATTTAAATAAATATCATAGTGAGATTTTCAGAAAAAAATCAAGTAATTAAATTAACTCTAAAGCTACAATATTATCTAGTCATCAAGTTTAAGAGTTATAATCTTCTATTCATTTCAAGAATGACTATATGTTGTAATATCAAGTCACTTAGAATATTCAATTGATAGGAACTTCATGAGAACATAACTAATAAAGATGTTAANTGCTCCTAATTCGCTCCTTTTTGCATCTTTTTGCTCCAATGACCATAATTCACCATACCTGCAACAAAACATCTAAAATGCCTTTCTTTAAAGTGCAATATCATCAAAAACAGTGTAAAATATGTATAAAAATCACAATATGTTTTCCTTTGATCAAAATCCCCCAAACTTAACTATTACTTGTCCTCAAGTAATATTAATACTATATAAAAATAATTGATTTATTGTTGTAAAGTTTTAATTCATAAATACTATAAGCTTTATTTAAATAAATATTATAGTGAGATTTTCAGAAAAACATCAAGTAATTAAATTAACTCTATAGCTACAATATTATCTAGTCATCAACTTTAAGAGTTCTAATTCAAGTAATAAAATTAACTCTATAGCCACAAGATTATCTAGTCATCAAGTTTAAGAGTTCTACTTTTCTAACATTTCAAGAATGACTATATGTTGTAATATTAAGTCACTTAGAATATTCAAATGATAGGAACTTTATGGGAACACTACTAGTAAAAGATCAAATGACTATATGTTGTAATATCAAGTCACTTAGAATATTCAAATGATAGGAACTTCATGAGAACATAACTAATAGATGTTAATCCATAAATATAAGTTCAGGAATGTATTTAGGTTTTCCCTTTAGGTAGGTCCAGTCCAAGAATGACTATATGTTGTAATATTAAGTCACTTAGAATATTCAAATGATAAGAACTTCATGAGAACACTACTAGTAAAATCTAATCCATAAATATAAGTTCAGGAATGTATTTAGGTTTTCCCTTTAGGTAGGTCCAGTGAAACCAATTTTTGATTAGACATCTCCTCAAGCTTCTCCTTACTTTTATATTTTTTTTCTTTCTTTTTTTTTCTCTTTTTCATTTGGATTGCTTTCAATCCTATATATTTTTCTTTTCTTTTCAGGGATTGTTGCAAATCCTTTCTTTTTCCTATTTCAAGTGAGGATTACTATATCTGGATAGCCTTTAATGATTTTGAACATCACCTTTCTTTCACGTGAGGATTACTATATCTGGATAGCCTTTAATGATTTTGAACTTCACTTTTCTTTCCCTAAAATATATATTTTTCTTTTCTTTTCAAGGATTGTTGTCAATCATTTCTTTTTCCTTTTTCAAGTGAATTTTTCTTTTCTTTTCAGTGATTGTTGTCAATCCTTTCTTTTTCTTTTTCAAGTGAAGATTATTATCTGGATAGTCTTTAATGATTTTGAACTTCACTTTTCTTTCCCTAAATTTGAAACTCAAAAATCTGGATAGCCTTTAATGATTTTGAACTTCACTTTTCTTTCCCTAAATTTGAAACTCAAAACATTGGATAGCCTTTAATGATTTTGAACTTCACTTTTCTTTCCCTAAATTTGAAACTCAAAGCATTTTCAAAGCATTCCAAGCCTTTAATGATTTTGAACATCACCTTTCTTTCCCTAAATTTGAAACTCAAAGCATTCCTTGCCTTATAAATATTTCATAGCTTTTGCATCATTGAGCCCCAATCTTTTCTTCTCAAATGAATTTCCAGATTCTTAACACATCAAAATATAGTTTCCTTTACCTTAAATAGTTAACTATAGTCTTATTCTCTTATACTAAATATCTTAATCTACAAAATTAATTTTCATTACAAAAATATTCTTTTAAATCTACCATAATATTTAAATATCTACAAAATATAGTTATCTGAATTAAATTCACTACATAAAATCATATTAATAATTTTTAAAAATATTTAAATTTAGAACATCTAATAGCTAATCTTTTTCTTCCCTCCCCCAAACTTAAACATTTAAATATGAAATGATACAGGTGGAAAGAAAAATTCTAAATATAAATCATACCTCAGTATTTTAGGTATTTACATCATTCTAAAATTTTTGGAGTCTTCTTTCAATTTTCTACTTCATCTGGTCTAATTTTGAAATAAGTACAAAACTAAACATTATACAAACACAATATTTCACTAACACATCCACAATACTAAACAAAATAATTATAATTAAAATGCGAAATAAAAATTGCATCACATTACAAATTAACAAATTTCAACTATCACACCAAACAATTATAACAATAATTAAAAATTATCCAATTACAACATAAAAATAAAAATAAAAGTACAAACACACAAACATCTATTTCTATTACAAAAATTACAAAAAAAATAAAAATAAAAGTAAAAGTACATCAATTACTATCAAATGTCAAAATCCCAAAATATATCTTCGCATCCTTGGTCAACAGGTGGATTGGGCTGATACTGAGTATATCGGGGGCATTCAAGAAAAGTAACATCAGGCTCACCTCTGTAGTGTCGGGCCTGAGCTTTGTAGAAAGCTATCTCAAAATCAGAATTCCTTTGAAGGCACTCAGTATCATAATCATGTCCACGTTCTAAACCCCAAATCCTTTCATTTATTAACTCTATAACTAGTAGAGGGGATATCTCTACTAGTATAAGGTTCTTGACTTCAACTCCCAGTTCTCTATTTTTCATGGGATTCATATTTCTTTAAATTAGCCTTACTAATGGGTTTTAATAAACCCATTCTTCCTCTTCTCCAGCTTCTACTCCAGAAAGTTGACAAAGTGCATAAATGAGATGTCCCAGACCTCCACTTGTTTCACTCCTTGCCGTGGTCAATATATTCTTAAAAATGATTCTTTCCACATTTATATTTCTATTATTCTAAATACAGAAATTCAGGATAGCTCTATCTCTTGTTATCTCACTAAGGTGATAGGTCAGTAACAAAGTAGAGGAAATAAAATAGTGTCACGCTTTAGATGTGGCATTCAACATGGAAGCAGAAAAATTTACCCGTTCTCGTTGCTTTATCTTCCATGTTCCTTTCCCATCAGTGAGAAAGTTGGTCACATCATTCAATGGGCCTTCCATCGTACTGAAGGTTTCATAATGGCAGTTATAGGAGTCTTTGACTTCATAAAAGGTGTTTATGTGGGTGGCAATAACTTCAACAAAAAATCCCGGCACTTGAACGATTCCATCCTCATAATAGAACACATTGGCATAAAAGTCTTTTACAATATTTGCAGTAGTCTTATTGGTGATGTAACAGAAGTTTTCCCACCTCCGTTTGGCAATAACTCGTTCAATTTCTCCTCCCGGACTCTCAAAAACTCGATCTTGTATACATTTCTTTCCTTCAAATATTGAAGTGAATCCCGATTGAGCCTTCGCATTGACGAAGAGAGACTCTTCAAACTCAAGTCTCCTCTTTTGTCATGGATCCATTTTAATCTAATCAAAATTATAGAAAAAATCCAAAATATACTTCAAATATGCAAATAATGGCTTCTAAGAGTGACTCTAAGAGTTTAAAACTAAATTCCATGAATTTCTTCCCAATATTTTCTTCACATTTTCAATTTTTTTTGTATCTTCTCAATGTGGAAGAAAGTCATGGTGAAAATAAAAAATATTTTTAGTTTAGAGTTAAGCTCTTACCAATAGATGATCAAATTCGGTGTCTAGATGCTTTGAAATCGCCCCAAATCCAAGATCTGCAAGCCCTAGATCAAAACTTTTATTTTTAAGAGGAAGGAGATGATGAATAGTGGCGGTTGACTAGTCAAAATTGCGGTTAAAGGTGCTTTTTTGGAATCTCTCCGTCGGTGGGGTCTTCGGCGCCGTCAGCGAGTTCTATTGAATTAATAACCTAAGTGTCGGGAAAAGTTCACCGTCCGCTGGATAGAGGGCGCCGTCAATGAGCTCTATTAAATTGGTTCAATTTTTGGTTTTTTTCAATTTCGATCAATTTCAAGCCTCAACGACATCCGTTCAATCATTATAGACATAATTTTAAGTGATTAAATGATGTACTTGTCGGCACTATTTTTGGTGTGCGGTTTGCCCGTAAGAAGCTGTCGGTCATCGGAATTGAAATCTCGTTGCCCGCATCGGACGGACGTTTTTTAAAAAAAAATTTAGTTTTGAAAAAGATGAAGTCAAACTGACCCCATAATTTTCATAGTTTAGATGAAAGA
>JXCR01062169.1:62136-96867 GCA_002079205.1 Phalaenopsis hybrid cultivar | reverse complement strand
AGTAGACTATGTATCAAATTAGAGTGAAGCAATAGCTTTACCTCATTGTGATGCTCGGAGTATTTCAAAATTTTTAATCAAAAAGATCTTTACAATATATGGAATGCCAAAAGTAACCATTACTGATGGAGATTCTCACTTTATGAATAAAAGATTTGAAAATTTAGTGGAAAAGTATGATATTATACATAGGATTTCTATTGCTTATCATCCCTAAACTAGTGCTTTAGCGGAAGTATATAATCGTGAAATTAAAAGAATTCTGAAAAAAACTGCAAATCCTAATAAAATGGATTGGTCTGCTAGATTAGATACTGCATTCTGAGCTTATAGGACAACTTATAAAATGCCCATAGGAATGTCGCCATGTAGATTCATTTTTTGGAAGACTTGTCATTTACCAGTAGAATTGAAGCATAAACTTTATTAGGCTATTAAGGAATTTAATCTAGATTTAAAAGATACTGGTGAGAAAAGATTGTTGCAACTGAATAAGCTTGAAGAAATTAGGAATGAATCTTATGATAATGCTAGGATATATAAGGAGAAAATGAAAGAATGACATCATCAGAAGATCATAAAAATGAAATTGGAGACTGGACAAAAAGTTTTCTTATATAATACAAGATTAAAATTATTTCTTGGAAAACATAAGTCTATGTGGACAAGGCCATTCACTGTTGTCAAAGTCTACCCTTATGAAGTTGTTAACATTAAAGATTCAAAAGCCAAAAAGATATTAAAAGTGAATGGGCACAAACTAAAACCATATTTTCATGGTTGAAGGCCAAATTTTAAAGAAACTGTACTATTGGGTCACTGATACACCTAAAATATATAGTGTTTTAAGACACATTTTTATACTAATTTTTTGAGATATTGCGCTTTAATGGAAGGTATTTTTATATTTTTCTTGTAGATACATGTAAAAGGGGTGAAAATTTCTTAAAGGAGTGAAAAAGGATCAAATTTGGAGCAAAAAAGTGAAAAATGTGCAAATGAGTTTTGGCGCCTAAGCGTCAGATCCAGCGTTTAAGCGCCGGTTAAACAGAGAAGGCTGCGCCTATGCGCCAGAGGCCCCGCGCTTAAGCGCCAGTGGCAGTTACTAGACAAGTAAAGTCAGTCTCTGTGAATTTTGAAGAGGTTTTTGAGGCACACATTGGCCTAATAAGTGGTTATAACCCCCATGGACAAAAATTATCACAAAATGATGCATCTCTTGGGGAAATACATCGAATCTAGACATATTTTGAAGAGTTTTCAAGGTACCTCTTGGAAAACTATAAAAGAAAGAAGAGAGGACTTTGAAAAGAGTCCTGAAAAGTTGTGGAAAGTTTTGAAAGTTCATCAATTTGGGGAGTTAGTTCGGAGAGATTTTCAGGCACCACTTTTAATTTTATTTTATCCTTTTTGTTATTTTAGTTTGAGTGATTGTAAAGAGAAGAGATTCAAAGGAACTTTAAGAGTTTGGTGGAGAACTTGAGATAAGTTTTGATCTTTTTGTTTTGAGACTACTTTAGGTTTTAATTGAAACTTGTTGTTGGTTTGACAATAATTTCTACTTTTAAACTAAAGTTTGGTTTTATTTTCTCCATGGATGGTGAGTAGTTTTCTTAATCTTTCTTCTTAAAATGAAAAGTAATTAATTTATGGATGGAAATTGTGAATGGCATTGATCTTTAATGTTGGAGGAAGTTGTGATTTAAATCCATGCACTTCATTTACTTCTTGATTTGGTCAATCCAGATGTTAAAATTTGTTGTGAGAACATGTAAGAACCGGGCTGGTATTGTCTCAGTCAACAAATGGAAAGAATCACATGAGATTGTATGAATGAGAATGTAGTTCATATGATTGGGTGCAAATAAATAGGAAAATATTCATTGAAGGGTGTAGAGTAGAGGCCTTTAAAGTGACAGGTTAAAGCCCCCAACTTAGTTTATTATTTTAGGTTCTGAAATGAGATGTTAGCCCCAGGTGGAGGGAATCGATGGAACTCTAGAGTGAGAGCTAGTATCTTCCCTACCTAGTTGGTCTTCAGAACTATTAAAACTTTAAATTAGCCAATGTTCTTTATAGCAACACTAGTAAGGGTAAAGAACATTATTGCTCCTATTTGACACAACATAATTTGCATACTTCCACAACTGAATTCTTATACTTATTATTGATTCATGATAAGAAGAAAGATATTTTTCTTCTTAAGTGTTTTTCATCTACAAAACTCTAGTTAACTTTTTAAGTTGTTACTATTTTGACAAAATATCAAAAATACCAAAAATTTTTGAATTTTTATTACTGCAAAATATATTCAGTTTAAGTAATTATCTTTATTAAAAAATAAAGTTTTCTAAAAGTGCATATTGTATAAATTCTCTATGGGTTCGATATTCTGATCTTAATCAAAAAGTCATATATTACTTGATAACAATACGTATACTTGCGTAGTATCCCAATATATTGAAATTAAAAGTTAAATTTTTTATTCTTCTTGAGGATCAAGTTTTTGGTTTTATTGTAAAATAAGGAAATATAAGTGAAATATAATCTGACTTGTTGTGTACTTTACATATTAGCAGTATTAAGAGGGATCAAGTTTTCGCGCCGTAGTCGGGGAATCGAAAGCAAAATTTCTATTTTTAAAAAGTCTTATTTAAACTTTATGTGTTGTATCTTATTTTTTGTGTGTGTTTTGACTTTTATTTTATTTTATTGTCCACACCATGCTATACCATATTGGTTAATAATTCAAACCTTTTATAATGGATTAGTTGGATCTCTTAGATCAATTATCGATGTAGCTGTTGTTGGTTCATTGATGTCAAAACCGTTTCATGACGCTTATGCTTTAATTGAATAAATGGCTACCAATAATTTTCAACGACCTTCTGAGAGGGTAAATCCTAAGAAAGTAGCCAATATTCATGAAACTAACACATTTACCATGTTAGCAAATCAAGTTGTAATTTCAAGGAAGTTAGACCAATTTGGAATGAATTTTTCTCAACCAATTTCCATGACTGAAGACAATTCATTAGGCCAAATGGTAGATTCTGAAGCATCATTAGAAACTTTGAATGTCATAAATAATAATCAGAATAACCCATATTCAAATTATTATAACCGAGGTTGGAAGAACCATCCCAACTTTAACTGGAATAATAATTCGGGTGGTAATAATCAACAATGGGGGAACAACCAAGGAAACTCATTGGGAAACTGGAACAACCAAGGGAATAATAATTATAGATCTACTTATCCTCTAGGTTTCAATAGCAATACACAGTTTAAGGAGAAGAAAACAAATGGGAAATCAATTACAAAGTCAAGGAGCTACAATTAGAAATATCGAGAATCAACTTGAGAAAATAGCAAATTAATTAAGTAATAGATCCCAAGGAACACATCCTAGTAATACTGAATCAAATCTAAAAGACCACAATAAAGAACAAGTAAAAGCCGTTCAACTTAAAAGTGGAAGAGAGTTGGAAGGTCGGGTTCAAAAAGAAATTGAAGTAGAGAGAGAAGAAATTGAAGAATTAAAAGAGGACACTCCAAAAGATTCTGAGAGACCTATTTCTCCTCTGAAAATTGATTTGGAAAAACCACCACCTCCATTTACTCAGATACTTTGTCAGCAGAAGTTGGATAAACAATTTTCAAAATTTCTTGATATATTTAAGAAGCTTACAATTAATATTCCATTTGCTGAAGCCTTAGAACAAATGCAGAGCTATGTAAAGTTTATGAAGGATATTCTCAACATGATAAGGAAGTTTGAAGATAATGAGACTGTTTCACTTAGTGAGAAGTGCAGTGCAATAATTCAGAAGAAACTTCCTGAAAAGCTTAAAGATCTTGGTAGCTTTACAATTCCATGTGCAACAGGATACGGATTTTATGGGAAAGCTTTATGCAATTTAGGTGCAAGAATTAACCTTATGTCATTATCAATATTTAAAATATTGAAATTAGGAGAAATAAACCCTACTACTGTAACTCTGCAGTTAGCAGATCATTCCGATAACATACCCTAAAAGAGTTATAGAAGATGTCCTAGTGAAAGTGGATCAATTTATCTTTTCTGTTGATTTCATTGTGATAGATATGAAGGAAGATAAAGAGATACCTATCATTTTGGGAAGACCTTTCCTAACCATAGGAGGAGCAATGATAGATGTGCAAAAAGGGGAATTAACAATGCACGTCAATGATCAAACTGTTACTTTTAAAATTTCAAGATCAATGAAATACACTACAAAAGGAAAAGATAATGAATGCTATAGGATAGATTTTATAAGATATAAAATTGAATGTTATTTCAAGACTACTTATGAAGAAGAGTTTGAAGAAAAAGATTTGGAACACGAGCTAGAAGAGGAATTAGATCAATGTGAAAATCTCTTTAAGGAAGATTCAAACTATGTTCGAGAAAGTTTTGAAGTTTTGGACACGATTTCACATAGTGCATGGGTTAGTCCTGTCCTGATCCGCAAATGAAACTGAATCCTGTTATGAAAGAAGTTGTTAAGAAAGAATTTTTAAAGTGGTTTGATGCTAGAATTATCTACTCTATTTCAGATAGTGCATGGGTTAGTCCAATTCATTGTGTTCCTAAGAAACGAGGAGTAACTCTAACTGTAAATGAATATAATGAGTTAATACCTACTAGACAAGTTACAGGGTGGCGAATATGCATTGATTATAGAAAATTAAATCTTTCCACTAGGAAAGATCATTTTCCATTACCCTTTCTAGATCAAATGTTGGATAGACTAGCTGGGCATAAATACTTTTATTTTCTAGATGGATATACTGGTTATCACCAAATTCAAATATCTGCTAAGGATCAAGAGAAAACAACGTTTACCAGTCCTTATGGTACTTTTGCTTTTAGAAGAATGCCCTTTGGTTTATGTAATGCCCCTGCTACATTTCAAAGATGTTTGATGGCAATTTTTGTTGATTTAATTGAAAAAGGGATTGAAGTATTTATGGATGACTTTTCAGTGTTTGGAACTTCATTTGACTCATATTTAGAACATTTATCCAAAGTTCTTAAGCGCTGTGAAGAAAAAAATTTAGTCCTTAATTAGAAAAAATGTACAGATTATGGTAGCAGGGGTGAATTGTATTAGGTTATCAAATATCAGAAAATAGTATGGAAGTAGATCCTGCTAAAATTCAAGTGATCGCTAATTTATCTTATCCAATGTTTTTTAGGACATGTTGGATTCTACAGGCGATATATTAAAGACTTTTCAAAGATTGCTAAGAATTTATGTCATTTACTGGAGAAAGATGTAATTTTTAATTTTGATGAGGAACGGCTAAAAGCTTTTAAATTATTAAGAGAAAAATTAATCACTACACCAATCATAGTTTCACCAAACTGGGAAAAATATTTTGAATTAATGTGTGATGCAAGTGATTATGCTATAGGAGTTATTTTAGGACAAAGATATGATAAAATTTTCAAAGTTATTTACTATACTAGTAAACTCTTAATGAAACTCAAATTAAATATACAACAACTCAAAAGAGTTATTAGCAATAGTATATGCTTTCCTAAATTTAGATCATATTTAATTAGAACTCATTGTATAGTGCATGCAAATCATTCTGCTATTAAGTATTTCATGAAAAAAAAGGATGTTAAACCTAGATTTATAAGATTGATTCTTTTTTTACAAGAACTTTATTTTGCAATTGTAGATCGGAAGTGGATTGAAAATCAAATTGCTGATCATTTGTCCAGGGTTGAAATAAAAAGATCACTCTATTTTGAAAATGAAATTAATGAATATTTTCCAGATGAAAAATTATTCACTATTAATGAGTGGTGTGTTACGTGGTATGCCGACATTGTGAACTTTATTTTTAGTGATATTATACCTTATGGAATGACATACCAACAGAAGAAGAAATTTATTTCTGAAGCTGAAATTCATTTTTGGGATGACCCATTTTTATATAAACAAGGAAAGGATCTAATTATTCAAAGATGTGTACCATTAGAAGAAACTTATGAGATTATCCAAAAATGTCATAATTCTGATTTTAAGGGACATTTTGGTGTTGATAAAACAACATACAAAATTTTATAATCTGGATTTTATTGGCCTATAATTTTTAGAGATGTTAATGCCTATATCAAAACTTGTCAAAGAGTAGGCAATATTTCTAGAAGAAATGAGATGCCCCTCAATTATATGCTAGAAGTAAGCAATATTTCTAGAAGAAATGAGATGCCCCTCAATTATGTGCTAGAAGTTGAAATATTGATGTTTGGGGATTAGATTTCATGGGACCATTTATATCATCTTTCAGAAATTTATATATTTTGTTAGCAGTGGACTATGCATTCAAATGGATATAAGCTATTGCTTTACATATATGTGATGCTCAAAGTATTACTAAATTTTTAAAAATGAATATATTTTGTAGATTTAGGATGCCAAGAGTTATCATTACTGATGGGGGAAGCCATTTCAGAAATGCCATAATGGATAAGTTATTGAAGAAATATCATATAAATCATAGGATAGTTACTGCTTATCATCCTCAGACAAGTGCTTTGGTTGAATTATCCAATCGGAAAATTAAATGAATTATGAAAAAATCTGTGAATCCAACAAAAATGGATTGTTCAATCAAACTTGACTATGCTTTGTGGGCTTATAGGACTAGATATAGAACTCCTAAAGGAATGTCCCCATATAGGCTAATATTTGGGAAAGCTTGTCACTTAGCAGTTGAACTTAAGAATAAAGCATATTGGGTAATTAATGAATTCAATTATAATTTGAAGAATGTTGGTGAGAAAAGATTATTACAATTAAATGAGCTAGAAGAGATAAGGAATGAATCTTATGAAAGTGCCAAAATTTATAAAGAAAAGATGAAGACGTGGCATGATCAAAGGATTCTTACGAAAAATTTTTAGGCAGGGCAACAAGTTTTGTTATATAATTCAAGGTTAAGATTATTTCTAGGGAAACTTAAATCTAGGTGGATGGACTCATTTATTGTAATTAAAGTTTATCCTTATGGAACTGTGGATATCAAAGATCCTAAATCTGAGAAAATCTTTAAAGTGAGTGGACATAGCCTAAAACCTTATTTTATAGGGGATCACTAAAAGTTTAATGATGAAATGATGTTGGGTCAACTAGAGTAAGCACTGGTTACGTCGGGATGACGATGTAAAAACAAGCGCTTTGTGGAAGGCAACCCATAAATATAAGTGTGTTTTTGTTTCTATTATTGTTTTATGTGTGATTAAGAAAATTGGGATAGTATTTTTGAGACTATTATGTGTTAGTGTTGATTTTAAGACTTAAATTAGTGATTTGGACATGTTAAAATGAGAATTTTGACGTTAAGTTGACTTGTGCAAAAATGTGCACTGGCACTTAAGCGCCAAATCTGGTGCTTAAGCGCCAAATCCGGTGCTTAAGGGCGACAGTTTAAAAACATGTGCAAAATTAATATTCTAGAAGGAAAACCCTCCTAGAAGTTTGAAAAAATGTATCAAGGCAGTTTCTAAACGTGTCTAGGAGTTATTGGAAGAATTTTGGCCTATAAATATGAGGGTTTAGTGAAGGAATTTCACTAAGAGTTATTGGAAGAATTTAGGCCTATAAATAGAAGGGTTTAGTGAAGGAATTTCACCCAAGATCATTTCTAGCCCTAAAGCCTAAAAGAGAGAGAGATTTTAAGATGATGTCTTCATGGGAGATGAATTTAAAGAAGAAGGAAGATACCATGAGGAAGAAATTCATTAGTAAAAGTGCTTAAGAGATGTATAATAGTTTCTTAGCCGTTATTATTGAACGGATATCAGAGAAGATCAAAAAAATTGAAAATACCATGTCTATACTGGAAAATAAGGTATTGGAGATTCATGCACATCTTGAGCATATTGGATGGCAATTGAAAATGCAATTTAGCCACACTAGTTATATAGTGGAAGCGGATAAGGAGATGTTTCTTAAGTAAAAGTGGATTGAAGAAGATTACATCAGAGCACGTCACCACCGTCCATTTTATGAACTTTATATTCCAGTTGCCCCAAAAGAGACTAATCAAAGACCTGAATTTTTTCCTTCTAATGAAGAATGGAATTAAGTTCTTTGTTTGTTTTGGTGTGATTAAAGTCATTGTCTTTAAGTGTTTTTAGTGTTTAAGACATGTGTTAGTGTTTATGTTACTTATGTGTTTAATTGTGAATGTGTGTTAAGTGTTTTGTACTTAGGAAAATTTTCTCATCCAATACTATTTGAACTGAGAATTAAGTGTCAATAGTATTTAAACTTGTTTGTGAATTAATATAAGTTTATTTTTGTGAAAGTTTTGTGTTGTTTTAGCCTCGAATTAAAATGATTTTTAAAGAAAATTTTTAGAGAGAGAAGAGTTATAGGAAGTTGAAAATAGTCAATTAAGAGTTATGAGACCATTTAGGGGTGGTTTACTTAGGCAAATAGTGCATTTTACTTAAATTTAAAAATTTCAAAAATAAATCACCGGTGCCTAAGAGCCACATATTGTACTTAAGTGCAAGCTAACCTGAGAGGCAGGCACCTAAGCGCCACTTACCGGCTCTAAAGCGCCAGTTCACAAAAACCGGTTCGCGAACAGTTAAAAGTGAAATTTTGGTCCAAAAACACAATTTTTAACGCCTCCTTTCGTCTTCTACCTCTCAAAATTGCAATTTTAAGGGCTAGGGCACACCATTAAGTGGAGATTTCTTGGTGTAATCAAGAAAATTTTGCTAGATTTGGATTCCTTAAGGTAAGAGCTTTACTTCTATGCAAAAAATTTGGATTTTCACCATGCATTTTGAGTACATTTGGAAGAATTCAAAAATACACTATTCATGGTGAAATTTGAGGAAAAATCTATGGAAATTACTTGGGAAGTTTAGTTAGTGCTTTTGGAAGTTTAGTTTAGTGATTTAAACTTGATTTTTGAAGTTATTTTTGGAATTTATAAATTTGGTAGAATGGCACCAAGAATAAAGAGAAATAGAGGAAAAAAACCTGTTTGATTAGAGCAAATTTTTTAGTTCTAAGGCTCAAGATCGATATAGTGACGCTCTACAATCACAAAAATTGATTTTGGAGCAATGTTTTAGAGATCCGGGTGGAGACGTGGAAGATTAATTGTTCGTCGACATTGGGAACAGTTCTATTATTTCTCTGTTGTCGCAGTGATTTCTGTTGTGAGGGAGTTCTATGCAAATCTCCCTGAAGGTAAAGACAATTGAGTTATGGTTCGAGGAAAGTTGATACCTTTTTGGCCAGAGGTAATCAACTTATTTTACCATTTACCACCGGATACTTTATGTTTTCTTATGCAAATTATAGTCCTACTGAAGCAAAGTTAGACAAGATTGTTTTATACCTGACTATTGGGAGAGGACTTTGGAAGATTACCAATGAGAGGAGAGTAAATTTCCCTACTTCAAAGTTATGTGCACCTTCAAAGGCCTGACACTATTTCATTTCCACTCATCTGCTTCCGACCAATATCTCAGTGAAGTGAACAGAGAAAGAGCGACGTTGAACTATTGTATTCAAGAGGGAAAGCTCATCAACATTGGAGCTTTGATCTGCCATACTTTCATCAGTTCTGCTACAGCTGTTACAAGTGCAGGTCTGGGATTTGCTTCCTTGATCTTTTCTTTGTACGAGCACGCAAGGGTTAAATATGATAGTTGGGAGAAAGTTTTGTTACCTCTAAAGCCCATCACAAAGGTGAATGTGAAGACTTATTCTAAGCATTTTATTTTTGTTTGGAGAGGAGGATTTTCCAGGACATATGAAATGGAAACGTTTCATGTATCTACCTCTGCTGCTTCTTCATCTATACCATCTACTTCACGTGCTTCTACATCTAGAGGTGAGCCTACTAAGACTAAGGATGAGTTATTGCAGAAGATGATGTATAATATCAATTTTACCGTTGATAAGTTACAAAATTTAGAGTGTTTTGCATATCATACTAATAGATATAATAGAAGGAAGAGTGATTATGAAGAGAAATTTCACTCATCTTTGGAGAGCCTGATTAGAGGTGAACCACGAGTGCGATTTCCTCCATATCCTCGATATCTTGATTATGAGCCTGTAGAAAAATGGTACAGCTGTGATTTTGAAAATGAAGAGTAGAGCTGAGATATTTATTTTATGATTGTAATATGATATGAACTATGTGGTATGGGCTTGCTACATTTGCATCTATGTTTTGTTTTGAACTATGTTGTGTTTTGGACTTTTATGATTTATTGTTATTATGACGTTTGTGGTAGTTAGTATTTTATTTTTAAATTTTAAGGTAGTAACTGTTATTTTGTATTTAGTATTGTGATTTAGTTAGTTTAGAACTGAACTTAATTTCATATCTGTTATAAAGTAAAAATCTTGCTAGGCTTAGATCTTAAACTTGAAATTCAGAAACTGCTACCCTTTATTTTTCTTTTATCATGTTTGCAAGTTTGTCTTTATGTTAATATTGTGGTTTCAGTAGTGTGTATGTTTGGTTTTATGTTTATACCCACTATTTAGAAGTCTATTGAATCTCTACATGTTAAAATAAAATGAAAATATAGAAATTATGTTTAAAAATTAATTTTACTCCTATTTTTAGTTTTAAACTTGTATCATTAGGGTTTAAAATTCCTGTTAGCATGTTATTTTTAAATTTTCATTTCTGCTTATATATATCTGATAAACTATTTAATCTGTTAAAAGTTTAAGTTTGGGGGGATGAAAAATATTTTTAAAAACTAGAACATTATTTGTTCTTGAAATGTGTTACAAGTGAATTTGATTTGAAAAGAAAAAAATTGATTATGTATATGAAGTAATATTAGGTTGATTTTAGAAATAAGTAAGAAAATTTAGTTAAAATTTTTAGTAATGAAGAAAAACTTTAACTTAGAAAGTTAATAGATGAGAAAATTATTAATATAAGTAACAATCTTTAGTAAGAAAAATTGTATTTTTGAAAATTTTAGATAATTTAGACTTTTATTTTTATACTTAAATTTATTTTATTAAAATAATTTTTAAAACTATTATTATATTTATAAGTTAAAGACTTATATCAAGACATTGCTTTAGGAAAGGACAAGTGGAATTTAAAATCATTAAAGCCCTATCCAGATATAGTAATCCTTTCTTGAAAAAGAAAAAAAAAGAAAAAAAGAAAGAAAAGAAAAGGAAAAGAAAAAAAGAAAGCAAAGAAAAAGAAAAGAAAAAGAAAGAAAAGAAAAAGAGAAAAAATTAGGAAGGAGAAGCTTTAGGATTAGTGCCTAATCAAAAATTGGTTCTACATTTGATCTTTTTAAAGTGTAAGACTTGAGAAACACTTAAGCTTATAGATATAATATAGTAAGTAAAATTATTTTTAATGAAAATTTTTAAGTGGAGATAATAAAAAAACTAAATTCTAAATTTGGAAAATCTACAATACATTTCTGAATCAGATGGAAACTCATATTTTCATTTTTCTTAACTTTAAGAATTTCTAAACTTTAAGTTGGTCTCATTTAGTGAATATTTTTTCTAAATTAGACTGCTATATTTCTAAATCAAAATTTTAGTAACTCCAAAAGAAACTCATATACATATCATACATATGTAGTTTTTAAACATTGAAGTGTCACTAGAGGACAAGTAACATTTTAAGTTTGGGGGATTTTGTTAGACCTAAAATATATAGTGTTTTTAGACACATTTTTATACCTAGTTTTTGAGATATTGCGCTTTAAGGGAAGGTATTTTTATTTTTTTCTTGTAGATAGAGGTAAAAAGGGTGAAAAATGTTTAAAGGAGTGATAAAAGGATCAAATTTCGAGCAAAAAGGTGAAAAATGTGCAAAAGAGTTTTGGCGCCTAAGCGCCAGTTAAACAGAGAAAGTCGTGCCTAAATACCAGAGGTCCCACGCTTAAGCGCCAATGGCAGTTACTAGATGAGTAAAGTTGGTTTTTGTGAATTTTGAAGAGGTTTTTGAGGCACCCATTAGTCTAATAGGTGGTTATAACCACCACAGACGAAAATTATCATGAAAAAATGCATCTCTTAGGGAAATACATCAAATCTAGACATATTTTGAAGAGTTTCCAAGGCACCTCTTGGAAAACTATAAAAGAAAGAAGAGAGGGCTTTGAAAAGAGTCCTGAAAATACTTGAAAAGTTTTGAAAGTTCATCAATTTGGGGAGTTAGTTTTATAGAGATTTTTAGGCCCCACTTTTACTTTTATTTTATCCTTTTTGTTATTTTATTTTGAGTGATTGTAAAGAGAAGAGATTCAAAGGAACTTCAAGAGTTTGGTGGATAACTTGAGATAATTTTTTATCTTTTTGTTTTGAGACTACTTTTGGTTTTAATTGAGAGTTGTTGGTTTGATAATGATTTCTACTTTTAAACTAAAGTGTGGTTTTATTTTCTCCATGGATCTTGAGTAGTTTTCTTTATCTTTCTTTTTAAATTGATAAGCAATTAAGTTGTGGATGAAAATTATGGAGAGTATTGATCTTTAATGTTGGATGAAGTTGTGATGATTTAAATCTATGCACTTCATTTACTTCTTGATTTGGCCAATTCAGATGTTAAAATTTTTTGTGAGAACATGTAAGAACTGGGTTGGTATTGTCTCAGTCAATAATTGGAAAGAATCACATGAGGTTGTATGAATGAGAATGTAGTTCATATGATTGAGTGCAAATAAATAGGAAAATATTCTTTGAAGGGTGTAAAGTTAGAGGACTTTAAAGTGACAGGTTAAAGCCCCCAACTACGTTTATTGTTTTCAGTTCTGATACGAGATGTTAGCCCTAGGTGGAGGGAATCGAGGGAACTCTAGGGTGAGAGCTAGTATCTTCCCTACCTAGTCGGTCTTCAGAACTATTCAAACTTTAAATTTGTTAATGTTCTTTATAGCAACTCTAGTAAGAGTAAAGAATATTATTGCTCCTATTTGGTAGAACACAATTTGCATACTTCCACAATTTATTTCCTATGATTATTCCTGATTCATGATAAGAAGAAAGGTATTTTTCTTATTAAGTGCTTTTCATCTACAAAACTCTAGTTATCTTCTTAAGTTGTTATTATTTTGTCAAAATATCAAAAATACCAAGAATATTTGAATTTTTATTACTGCAAAATATATTCAGTTTATGTAATTGTCTTTTCTTAAAGAAGAAAGCTTTCTAAAAGTGCATATTGTATAAATTCCCTGTGGGTTCGATATTCAGGTCTTAATAAAAAAGTCTCATATTACTTGATAACGATACTTATATTTGCGTAATATCCCAATATATATAAATTAAAAGTTAAATTTTTATTTTTCTGCAGGATCAAGTTGTTGGTTTTGTTGTAAAGTAAGGAAATATAAGTGAAATATAATATGAATTATTGTGTACTTTGCATATTAGCAGTACCAAGAGGGATCAGTCACCCAAAGTAAAGATTGGGAATGTTCGGTTGACGACATTAAACCAAGTGTTTTGTGGGAGGCAACCCATAATTAATTTTGTTAATGTTGCAAATATGTTTTTATAAGTAATATTATATATATCTATAGTTAGGCTCTCTTTATGAATTTTGTGTGATTGAGAGACTTACATATTAAGAAAATACATTAAAACATCTTTAATTATCAAATTTTATAGAAGATTTTAGATTTATTTAGATTTAAAGCGAAACTGTGCAGAAATCTGAACTGGCGCCAGAGGCGCCATTTTCTAGAGAACTGGTGTCAAGAGCTAGAAATCGGTGCCAGAAGCGCCGCGATTACCAGGATGAGTTTGAAAGATTCTAAAGGCGGTTTTGAGCAGTTTTTGACGGATTTTCTTCCTAGTAACTTCTAAAAACTAAATTTTAGAGTTATTTAAGTGTGTAAAAGGACAAGAAAGTCATCATATTCAAAACCTATGGCTTCCAACTCTAAAGAAACCTCTAGAAATGGAATTTTCAACAAGAGAAAGTTCATCAATTTCGATGCACAAAAATTATATGATCGTGTTCTTGTGAAGAAGAGTTTAATCAAGGAATGAGGATTTGTGAATTGAGAATTCAACACACCAAGTACTTGAGTGGAGGAGATTATTGTGCAGAGACGTTGGGAAGTGTTATGTTATACCATTGTTGGAGTATTCAGTCCTGTGGTAAAAGAGTTCTATGCTAATCTTCATGGAATTAACCAAGGAGTCATCTATGTTTGAGGCAGGTGAGTACTATTTACTCCTTCAAGGATAAAGAAATTATTTATGATTGAAAGCATCCAGATTTGTCATTATGCAAATTTTGTCCCTATAAGAGATTATATGAATGAACTCTATCGATTCCTTGCTGATGAAGATGTAAATGAGGAGGCAAGAGATAACGACTTCTAGAGTGAAAATAGGAAATCCTATGGGAGGTTTTGATGTGACATGATTTATTAACTTGAAGGCTCAGTATAATTACAATGCTATGATGGTTACAAAAAAAATTGATTCAGGAGCATGCATTTTTAAACCTGAGAAAAGAGATTGAAAGGTTCATAATTACTCCGAACAGAAAGAACTTTGGCTACTTCACCACATTAGCAATTGCTCCTATCATTAGAGAATTTTATGCCAATATTCGGGTGACATCTGATGAGCATGTTTATGTTAGAAAGAAAAATGTTGAATTTACTCGAGAAAGGATCAATGCATTATAGCGATTATGAAGTGAATTTCATTGTGAGTATTCTGCATTTGTTATTTCTAATTCATCATATGATGAAGTAATTGCCTATCTTACTAATGGAAGGGGAGAATAAAAGATTAAGAATAATCACAAAGTTAATTTCTCCATTTTCATGTTAAATATGCAATCTAAAGCTTGGCATTACTTTATTTCTGCAAAATTACTTCCTTTTAATCACCTTAGTGAATTAACCAAAGAGAGAGTTGTATTGATTTTTTGCATCCAACAAATGAAGGCTGTTGATATTGGTGCTCTTATTTTGCAAAATGCTCAGAGTATTACTAGAAGTGGGGCCACTAGTGGTTTAGGTTGTCCTTCTCTGATTTTCACTTTATGCAAAAAATCAGGAGTTTAATAAGGATGAAGAAATGTTGCAACCACTTAAACCCTTTAAGAATACACAGTTCAAAAATTTGAATAATTGGCTCAATCTAGAAGTGGACGTAGTGATAGACCTTCTACATCTGTTGTAAGACCATCTACTTCCAGTACCATTTCACTTAAAAATATTATGGAGCAGTTGATGATTCAACAATCAGATATTGTAGCAATGCTGAACATAATAGGTGGTTTGGAATCAAGAAATGCTCATAATGATGATGATCAACAGAGAAGAGTACAACACGATATTCCATATCAAGAGGCTCTGGTTAGATATCTTAGAGGTGGTCATAATGTAGAATATCTTACATGCCCCAGCTTTACGCCTTGTGTGCAAGATAACTTTGAAGAGGAAGATGATGAATGATGATTTAGATTTTACTTGTTTTCATTCATTTTTGCTTCTTTTATTTTCTTGTTGTTGGTATGTTTTGAACAATTTGTGTGTTTTGTATGTGGTACTAATGAACTTGTTGTGTGTATCGATGTAAGTTGTGGATTTTTATTTCAGCATTATTAGTTTCTTTAATTTACTGCATATGTTCTTAATTTACCTTTTCTTAGCAAATCCTGTGATATATTATGTTTCATTTGATACTTTAAAGCCTGTACTATTTAAATTAGTACCTCCAATGTGTCAGAGTCAGGTTAATTTATTTTTTATGCATTTACTTTTGTCTTTCCACCTATAATTTTTTGTACTAAATGCTTTACTTATTATTAAAAAAGTCTAAGTTTGGGGGAAAGAAAAATTTATGTAACGAAGTTAACTAAATTTTATTTGCCCTCAATTAACTATGTTTTTAAAGTTAATTTAACATGACCATGGGTATTAGAGTCTAAATATTATAGAAAATTTAAGCAAAAATCTTTAATAATGAAGATCAATTCTAAAGTTAAGATATTAAGTATGAATGGATAAGAATATGTTTTATCTATTTAAAGTAAAAGAAATTATAATTTCGAAGTATTAAGAATCTTTGAGTTCATGTAAGAAGAAAAGAATGAGACTTTATGAAAAATCTTCAAAGCTAATATGAATTTATAAAGTGAAGGAAGGTAAGAAGTTTTAACTTCAAGAAGTGGATAATAAAGTTCAAAATTATTAAAGCCTATCCAGATATATTAATCCTTACATGAAAAATAAAATAGAAGAAAGGATTAAAAATGATCCTAAAGAAAAAGAAAAAGAAAAGAAAAATATGTGAGGAGAAGTTTGAGGAGAAGTCTAATAAAAAATTGACATCAATTGAATCAACTTGAGGAAAAAGGCTTTATTACATTTTATAAAGTTGTATTTGAGTATTAGTATTCTTTCTAATAGAGTTTTCATGAAATTCTTTTTCATATAGACATTCCAAGTATCTTTGATATGATAAATTATAATTCTTCTTGAAATGAATAGAGATTCAAAGATCTTAGCTTGACTACTAGGTGTTCTTATGCTTTTAGTTTTAACCTAAGTTATTAAAAGTTTTTCTTAAGTTATTTTATTATATTTATTAAACTAAATTATAGAAGTTTATAAGTTAATCTCTACCATAAGTTATATTTTTATGTAGTAAAAGAGTCACTTGAGGACAAGTAACATTTAAGTTTGGGAGATTTTGATACACAAAAAAAATGTGCAATTTTATGTATACGTTTTATGCTTAAATTTGGTGATATTACACTTTAAAGAAGCATATTTTTTTTTTGTTGCAGGTATATTGATTTTAGAGATTTGGAGAAAAAAATAAAAAAATTAAGAAATTTAGAGTCAAAATGCAGTTTTTTTCAGTATCCTGTCGCCAAAGGCATCATTTTTCCAGGAAGAGGCGCCAGAGGCACCATAATCCAGAGAACAGTAAAACTCCAATAAACAAAAACCATAGGTTCCAAAATAAGCTCCAGAGGCGCCAGAATAGGCGCTAGAGGCGTCCAAGACAAATTAAGATGGATTGTGGCGGTTATTGACTATTTTTTAACAGTTCCAGAATGATCCAAGCAATTTAAATGCCTCATGGAGTGATTCAATGCATATAGAAACTTTGGAAAGGCTCTTCAATGAAGAGATATGTCTTTTGGATGAAGGGACTCGTCTCTTGATGTGAAAATGTGTGCTTCTTGGAAAAAAAGGGAATTTTGAATTCCTTTGGAGAGAAGGCTGGGGTGTGATCTTGTGTGAGAGCAACGGGAGTGACGTGCATGAGAAGTCTTTGAGGAAGAGAGGATTTTATTCTAGAGTTGTACGAGGAGAAGGAATGTGAGAGATTTATTCTTCGTTACATTTCTAAGAGAGAATTGAGTGTGACTGTAAAGAGAGAAAGTGCTTAAAGAGAACTTTAAGATATTTTCTTGAGAAGGAGTGTGAGATAAGTTATGTTCTTTCATTTCTTTATTTTGTAAATTTATTTTTATATATAAAATTTATGTCTTTTTGTATCATTCTCATGAATTTTGAGTAGTCTTCTTTATCCTTCTCCCTACATTGAGATATGGTTTTGTAAAGAATTAATTATGTTATGTAAGGTTTTAATTGTCAACAAATCGTCATGATTCAAACTCTGATCTTCATTTACTTTTCAATCTGGCCAATTGAAATGTTAAAATTTGTTGAGAAACATAAGATTTGAAAGGGCTATGCTTTCTACAATAATGTAAGAGTCACATTTAATTTCATGGGTGAGAATCTAGTCCATGGGGTTGAGTGTAAATAAAAAGAGAAATATATTTTGATGGGGGCAGAATAGGAGATTTTAGGGTGATCGACTAAAATCTTTAATTTGGTCCAGTTGCTTGGAAACTAAAACTAGATTTTGAGCCCTCAAGAAAGGAATAAGTGGGATCAGTATCCTCTCAACCTAACCGTAGATTTAGGGACCAAACTATGGATTAGTCAATGTTCTTTATGCACTCTCAGATAGTAAAGAATAGGATTGCTCCTATTTGACACAATATAATTTTATATATAATTTAAAGTTATTTTAGTTACTTTACGATCCATAAACTCATTTTGAAGGGGAATGAAAATTTAAACTCCTCATTACAAAATGTTGTTTAGTCTTACTAAGTTTAATTTTGAAGTTTAGAATATAGCTTAATTAACTTAGAACTTTTAACAGCATTTCATTTAGCATACATCAAATTTACTTTAGATTTGTTTTTCTTACTCAAGTTTTTGTAGTTTGAATATTGTGTTTTATATTATAACCATAAGAATTTCCAACTCCCTGTGGGATCGATACTTAGGACTCCATTAGAGTCTTTTATTACTTAAGTGATATATATACTTATGTTATTATTATGGTTTGACAGTATAAAGATTTTAAAATATAAAATTATTTATGTTGAAGTGATTTTTATGTGATTGATCTGTATATTTACATCCACCCTCCAAAAACAAATCCAAAGGGAAAAGCTAGGGTGATTTAGGACCTACCATGGCGAATCATTTGGTTACTGGACATATTGAGGTTGTGGACTCTGGTAATGTGGGGACTCAGCTCAATAATACCAGGGATCTTCCTGAAACTCAAGATTCCAAGCCCACTGAGGTTTATAAAAGAGCTGAGTAGCCAAAAGACACACAGAAGATGTACCCTGATAATTTAAAGGAAAGAAATACTAATCCTCAACAGATTCCCATGGTGGCTCACACTTGCCACACCCCCCCACCATTACCAATAAATCCCTCCCGTGGAGCGTTGAAGGAAATGAACCTTGTACTTAACAAGGACTGGCAAATTCAAAAACCTAAAAAGAAGAAGAAGCTAAATTCTGAACAACATAGAGTTCAGGAAGGCCCTTTAAATGTAATTCTCAGCCCTTCCAGAACTGACTCCCCATCTAGAACCAAGAGAGGAAGGGGGAGATCCAAATCACAACCATCACCTCATGGTTAAGTTCCTTTGCTGGAACATTAGGGGCATTACACATCCCCTCTCTCTTAGAAGGTTATTACATCTTAACAAAAAAGCATAAGCTTTGGTGCATCTCTATATTAGAACCTATGGTTCATAAACACCCCATAAAAGCAATTAAAAAACTCCCTGGATTTTCCTTTTATACTAATATCAACAATAAGATATGGATATTTTGCAGAAAAGAAATCTCTTGGACTCTGTTGCTGGATCACCCTCAACTGATCCATCTGACCTTTACCATGAATGGGAACTCTGGTTATGTGACTTTCATTCATGTTGGATGCAATAAAGCATCTAGAATTTAACTTTGGTCTATTCTTCACTCCATTGGCTCCAACATGTCTGATAAATGGATGGTGGGAGGAGACTTTAACTGCATTGCCAATTCTGCTGAGAAGATTGGGGGTAGATCTCCTAACATCTCCAAACTCACTTCTTTTAGTAATAACATCCAATCTGCCAACTTGTTTGAGTTAGGTTTCAATGGGCCCTCTTTTACATGAAGGAGAGGCAAAATATGGGAAAGAGTATACAGGTTCCTTGCTAATGATAGTTGGCTTCATCAGTTTCTACACACATCTGTTTCTCACTTAAGCATGGTTGGTTCTGATCATATACCATTACTTATCTCCATTAATGCTCCCCCTCCTTCCTCAAAGTATCCTCCTCCTTTCAGGTATCTTAACCTTTGGTCAGACCATCCCTCCTTCACTGATTGTGTTGCTCTGAATTGGGGTGGCATCTACCATGAAGACCCCTTAGTCAAACTTTGGCTCCTGCATCTTAACACAAGCAAAGCCCTCAGAAACTAGGGTTGGAAGTCCTTTGGTAATATCTTTATAAATGTGGAGGCTACTGAGAAGGAGGTAAGGGCCTTGGAAGCTTTTGTACTAAACTAGGAAGAGGAGGTTGCACAAGAAAGACTTCTTACTGCCATTGAGTGGCAGGAATTTTTACTTTTTTAGAAAGCTGCTGTTGCTAAATTTAAAGCTGGAGATAGGAATACCAAGTTTTATCATGCCTACATAAAACACAGAAGGAGATGCATTACTATCCATGGTCTCCAAAGTGCTGAGGGACACTGGATCCATGACAATACTGCCATTACAGAAGATGCAGTGAATTTTTTTCAACAATTATTATCTCAAACTCCACCTAAAAGAACTCTAATTGAGATCAATATGTTCAGAGAAGAACACCTCTTCACCAGAGACCTCTCCTTGACTCATCCTCCTAATGAAAATGAAATCTGGCTAGCCTTACAGTTTATTGATAGTGCCAAGACAGCAGGCTCTGATGGATTTACTGCTGATTTTTACAAGAAGACATGGATAATCATCAAACAAGATATGATTAAGGGCATACAAAGCTTCTTCCAAGGAAAAACATCCCTCAATACTTTCATGCTTCTTGCATGGTGCTTATCCCAAAACACACTGATAAAAGTAATTAGAATCACTTTAGACCTATCAGTCTAATCCCAGTGCTTTATAAGGTCATAAGCAAGATAATTTTTGCAAGACTTCAACCCCATCTTGAGAAGATCATCAGCCCAAATCAGACTGCATTTGTTAAGGGTAGTTCCATTGCAGACAATGTCTTGCTGGCCCAAGAACTTCTTTTAGATTCGGACAAGACTTGCAGAGGAGGGAACTTGATCTATAAACTGGACATCAGGAAAGCCTATGACACCATATGTTGGGATTTCATACTAGACATTTTGACTGCCCGAGGATTTACAAGGGAATTATGTGATCTAATCTCCAGATGGCTCAAAAAAAATGCACATTCTGTTCTTATTAATGGCCAAGTCTAGGGTCAATTCACTGCCAATAGAGGTATTCAACAAGGGGACCTCTCTCTCCTACAATCTTCATACTGGCTTTGAATTACCTATCCAAAATGCTTGACACCTGCTTGCTCTTCAACTTCTATTCCATGTATCATCATAGATTCAATATGGCTCTATCCCATCTAGTTTATGCTGATGATATAATGGTCTTTTCTAGAGCTGATAAAAATGCAATAAACAAAGTTTCTAAGTGCCTCAATTTATTCCAATATCATTCTGGAATGCAATTCAACACAAGTAAATGCAATTTGATCTTCAGCAAGCAAACATACTCCAGCATTAAAAATTGGATCTTGAACCACACTAAATTTTCTGAGGCTTTGCTCCCTTTATAATACATTGGTGTTCTTCTCACCAAAGGTAGAGCCAAACAAATTCAATTTGATGAGGTCCTCGGGAAGCTGGCTGATCAACTCTCTAGTTGGTCACACTCTTTCCTATGTAGTGGTGGTAGAATCACCTTAAGAGCATTCTCACTTCTTTCCCCTCCTATATATTGCAAATGAACATCATGAAGAAAAGTACTCAACAGCAGATGGAAAGACTTTTCAACAGGTTCCTTTGGTCAGGCCAAAGACAACAGTTTCATTAGGCTTCTGGCAAAAAATTGCAAAACCACTTACAACTGGTGGCTTGGGGTTCAAAGGGCTGAAATAGTTACAACAAGTGAAACTATGTAAGATCTGGATCAAATTCAGGTAGCAAGATTCTATATGGGCCAAATACAAGCTGGGGAAATATTGTAGAGCTAACCACCCTAATCTGTTCAATAGAAAAACTGGTGACTCAAAGACCTGGATCGACATGCTGAAAAACTTAGAAGTTTAGCTGAAGAGCTTTCCTTATGGGATCTTGGACAAGGCAAAGTCAATTTTTGACTGGATCATTGGTGTCCAAAAGAAATGTTGCAATCCATTTCTATTGATCTTAACCATAATATCAGGGTAGCTGACTGCTGGGAAGGAGATCACTGGTCTATGTCCACGCTTATGTTCCGCTCTGAACATTTTTACTGTGAAGTTTGATAAAACCAGACAAGATAAAAATCAAATGGCAAGCCTACTCTTATCAGAGCATAACTAAGTATATTTACTTCAAACTAAATAGCTGGAATGTTGTGCCCTGGGGAGGGGTCATTTGGAATAAATTTCCATCACCTTCCATGTCCTTCTACTGCTGGAGGATTTTCTTAAATTTAGTTCCACAGATGACATCCTGAAAATGAAGGGCTTGAGTGGACCATCTTGATGTTGGCTTTATTAATCTGCAGAGGAATCAATTTTACACTTGTTCTTTNGTAACTATCTTTAGTAAGAAAAATTGTATTTTTGAAAATTTTAGATAATTTAGACTTTTATTTTTTATACTTCAATTTATTTTATTAAATTATTTTCAAAACTATTATTATATTTATCAGTAAAAGACTTATATCAAGACATTGCTTTAGGAAAGGACAAGTGGAATTTAAAATCATAAAAGGCCTATCCAGATATAGTAATCCTTTCTTGAAAAAGAAAAAAAAAGAAAAAAAGAAAGAAAAGAAAAGGAAAAGAAAAAAAGAAAGAAAAGTAAAAGAAAAGAAAAAGAGAAAAAATTAGGAAGGAGAAGCTTGAGGATTAGTGCCTAATCAAAAATTGGTTCTACATTTGATCTTTTTAAAGTGTAAAACTTGAGAAACTCTTAAGCTTATAGATATAATAGTAAGTAAAATTATTTTTAATGAAAATTTTTAAGTGGAGATAATAAAAGAACTAAATTCTAAATTTGGAAAATCTACAATACATTTTTGAATCAGATAGAAACTCATATTTTCATTTTTCTTTACTTAAAAATTTCTAAAACTTTAAGTTGGTCTCATTTACTGAATATTTTTTCTAAATTAGACTGCTATATTTCTAAATCTAAAGTTTAGTAACTCCAAAAGAAACTCATATACATATCATACATATGTAGTTTTTAAACATTGAAGTGTCACTAGAGGACAAGTAACATTTTAAGTTTGGGGGATTTCGTTAGACCTAAAATATATAGTATTTTTAGACACATTTTTATACCTATTTTTTGAAATATTGCGCTTTAATGGAAGGTATTTTTGTTTTTTTTCTTCCAGATACAGGTAAAAAGGGTGAAAAATATTTAAAGGAGTGATAAAAGGATGAAATTTGGAGCAAAAAGGTGAAGAATGTGCAAATGAGTTTTGGCGCCTAAGCGTCAGATCCAGCGCTTAAGCGCCGGTTAAACAGAGAAGGTCGCACCTAAATGCTAGAGGTCCCACTCTTAAGCGCCAGTGGCAGTTACTAGATGAGTAAAGTCGGTTTTTGCAAATTTTGAAGAGGTTTTTGAGGCACCCATTAGTCTAATAGGTGGTTATAACCACCACGGACGAAAACTATCACGAAAGGATGCATCTCTTGGGGAAATACATCAAATCTAGACATATTTTGAAGAGTTTTCTAGGCACCTCTTGGAAAACTATAAAAGAAAGAAGAGAGGACTTTGAAAAGAGTCCTGAAAATACTTGAAAAGTTTTGAAAGTTTATCAATTTGGGGAGTTAGTTTGGAGAGATTTTCAGGCACCACTTTTACTTTTATTTTATCCTTTTGTTATTTTATTTTGAGTGATTGTAAAGAGAAGAGATTCAAAGGAACTTCAAGAGTTTGGTGGATAACTTGAGATAAGTTTTTATCTTCTTGTTTTGAGACTACTTTTGGTTTTAATTGAGACTTGTTGTTGATTTGACAATGATTTCTACTTTTAAACTAAAGTGTGGTTTTATTTTCTCCATGGATCATGAGTAGTTCTTTTTATCTTTCTTTTTAAATTGATAAGTAATTAAGTTGTGGATGGAAATTATGGAGAGTATTGATCTTTAATGTTGGATAGTTATGATGATTTAAATCCATGCACTTCATTTACTTCTTGATTTGGCCAATCGAAATGTTAAAATTTGTTGTGAGAACATGTAAGAACCGGGCTGGTATTGTCTTAGTCAACAATTAATGTTAAAATTTGCTTAGAGAACATAAAAGAACTGGGCTGGTATTGTCTCAGTCAACAATTGGAAAGAATCACATGAGATTGTATGAATCAGAATGTAGTTTATATGATTGAGAGCAAATAAATTGGAAAAAATTCTTTGAAGGGTTTAGAGTTAGAGGACTTTAAAGTGACAGGTTAAAGCTCCCAACTAAGTTTATTATTTTCAGTTCTGATACGAGATGTTAGCCTCAGGTGGAGGGAATCAAGGGAACTCTAGAGTGAGAGCTAGTATCTTCCCTGCCTAGCCGGTCTTCAAAATTATTCAAACTTTAAATTTGCCAATATTCTTTATAGCAACTCTAGTAAGAGTAAAGAATATTATTGCTCATATTTGGCACAACACAAATTGCATACTTCCACAATTTATTTCATATACTTATTAATGATTCATGATAAGAAGAAAGATATTTTTCTTATTAAGTGCATTTCATCTACAAAACTCTAGTTATCTTTTTAAGTTGTTACTATTTTGTCAAAATATCAAAAATACCAAGAATATTTGAATTTTTATTACTGCAAAATATATTCAGTTTATGTAATTGTCTTTTTTTTTTAAAAAAAAGTTTTCTAAAAGTGCATATTGTATAAATTCCCTGTGGGTTCAATATTCAGGTCTTAATAAAAAATTCCTATATTACTTGATAATGATACTTATATTTGCGTAATATCCCAATATATATAAATTAAAAATTAAATTTTTATTTTTCTTCAAGATCAAGTTGTTGGTTTTGTTGTAAAGTAAGGAAATATAAGTGAAATATAATGTGAATTATTGTTTACTTTGCATATTAGCAATATAAAGAGGGATCAGTCACACAAAGTAAGGATTGGGAATGTTGGGTTGACGACATTAAACTAAGTGCTTTGTGGGAGGCAACCCATAATTAACTTTGTTAATGTTGCAAATATGTTTTTATAAGTAATATTATATATATTTATAGTTAAGCTCTCTTTATGAATTTTGTGTGATTGAGAGACTTACATATTAAGAATATACATTAAAACATCTTTAATTATCAAATTTTATAGAAGATTTTAGATTTATTTAGATTTAAAGTGAAACTGTGCAGAAATCTGAACTGGCGCCAGAGGCGCTATTTTCTAGAGAACTGGCGTCAGGAGCTAGAAATCGGTGCCAGAAGCGCCGCGATTACCGGGATGAGTTTGAAAGATTCTAAAGGCGATTTTGAGCAATTTTTGACGGATTTTCTTCCTAGTAACTTCTAAAAACTAAATTTTAGAGTTATTTAAGTGTGGAAAGGGACAAGAAAGTCATCATATTCAAAACCTATGGCTTCCAACTCTAAAGAAACCTCTAGATATGAAATTTTCAACAAGAGAAAGTTCATCAATTTCGATGCACAAAAATTATATGATCGTGTTCTTATGAAGAAGAGTTTAATCAAGGAATGAGGATTTGTGAATTGAGAATTCAACACACCAAGTACTTGAGTGGAGGAGATTATTGTGTAGAGATGTTGGGAAGTGTTATGTTATACCATTGTTGGAGTATTCATTCCTGTGGTAAAAGAGTTCTATGCTATTCTTCATGGAATTAACCAAGGAGTCATCTATGTTCAAGCCAGGTGAGTACTATTTGCTCCTTCAAGAATAAAGAAATTATTTATGATTGAAAGCGTCCAGATTTGTCATTATGCAAATTTTGTCCCTACAAGAGATTATATGAATGAACTCTATCGACTCCTTGCTGATGAAGATGTAAACGGGGAGGCAAGAGATAATGACTCCTAGAGTGAAAATAGTAAATCCTATGGGAGGTTTTGATGTGACATGATTTATTAACTTGAAGGCTCAGTATAATTACAATGCTATGATGGTTACAAAAAAATTGATTCAGGAGCATGCATTTTTAAACTTGAGAAAAGAGATTGAAAGGTTCATAATTACTCTGAACAGAAAGAACTTTGGCTACTTCACCACATTAGCAATTGTTCCTATCATTAGAGAATTTTATGCCAATATTCGGGTGACATCTAATGAGCATGTTTATGTTAAAGGAAAAACGTTGAATTTACTTGAAAAAGGATCAATGCATTATACCGATTATGAAATGAATTTCATTGTGAGTATTCTGCATTTGTTATTTCTAATTCATCATATGATGAAGTAATTGCCTATCTTACTAATGAAAGTGGATAATGAAAGATTAAGAATAATCACAAAGTTAATTTATCCATTTTCATGTTAAATGTGCAATCTAAAGCCTGTCATTACTTTATTTCTTCAAAATTACTTCCTTTTAATCACCTTAGTGAATTTACCAAAGAGAGAGTTACATTGATTTTTTGCATCCAACAAATGAAGGCTGATGATATTGGTGCTCTTATTCTGCAAAATGCTCAGAGTATTACTAGAAGTGGGACCACTAGTGGTTTAGGTTGTCCTTCTCTGATTTTTACTTTATGCAAAAAAATCAAAAGTTTAGTAAGGATGAAGAAATGTTGCAACCACTTAAACCCTTTAAGAATACACAGTTCAAAAATTTGAATAATTGGCTCAATCTAGAAGTGGACGTAGTGATAGACCTTCTACATCTGTTGTAAGACCATCTACTTCCAGTACCATTTCACTTAAAAGTATTATGGAGCAGTTGATGATTCAGAAATCAGATATTGTAGCGATGTTGAACATAATAGGTGGTTTGGAATCAAGAAATGCTCATAATGAAGATGATCAACAGAGAAGAGTACAACACGATATTCCATATCAAGAGGCTCTGGTTAGATATCTTAGAGGTGGTCATAATGTAGAATATCTTACATGCCCCAGCTTTACGCCTTGTGTGCAAGAAAACTTTGAAGAGGAAGATGATGAATGATGATTTGGATTTTACTTGTTTTCATTCATTTTTACTTGTTTTATTTTCTTGTTGTTGGTATGATTTGAACAATTTGTGTGTTTTGTATGTGGTACTAATGAACTTGTTGTGTGTATCGATGTAAATTGTGGATTTTTATTTCAGCATTATTAGTTTTTTTAATTTACTGCATATGTTCTTAATTTACCTTTTCTTAGCAAATGCTGTGATATATTATGTTTCATTTGATACTTTAAAGCCTGTACTATTTAAATTAGTACCTCCAATGTGTCAGAGTCGGGTTAGTTTATTTTTTATGCATTTACTTTTTTTCTTTCCACCTATAATTTTTTGTACTAAATGCTTTACTTATTATTAAAAAAGTCTAAGGTTGGGGGAAAGAAACATTTCTGTAAATAATTTAACTAAATTTTATTTTCCCTCAATTAACTATGTTTTTAAAATTAATTTAGCATGACAATGGGTATTAGAGTCTAAATATTATAGTAAATTTAAGCAAAAATCTTTAATAATGAAGATCAATTCTAAAGTTAAGATATTAAGTATGAATGGATAAGAATATGTTTTATCTATTTAAATTAAGAGAAATTATAGTTTTGAAGTATTAAGAATCTTTGAGTTTCATATAAGAATAAGAGAATGAGACTTTATGAAAAATCTTCAAAGCTAATATGAATTTATAAAGTGAAGGAAGGTAGAAAGTTTTAACTTCAAGAAGTGGATAATAAAGTTCAAAATTATTAAAGCCTATCCAGATATATTAATCCTTACATGAAAAATAAAATAAAAGAAAGGATTAAAAATGATCCTAAAGAAAAAGAAAAATAAAAGAAAAATATGTGAGGAGAAGTTTGATGAGAAGTCTAATAAAAAATTGATATCAATTAAATCAACTTGAGGAAAAGGCTTTATTACATTTTATAAACTTGCATTTGAGTATTAGCTTTCTTTCTAATAGAGTTTTCATGAAATTCTTTTTCATATAGACATTCCAAGTATCTTTGATATGATAAATTATAATTCTTCTTGAAATGAATAGAGATTCAAAGATCTTAGCTTGACTACTAGGTGTTCTTATGCTTTTAGTTTTAACCTAAGTTATTAAAAGTTTTTCTTAAGTTATTTTATTATATTTATTAAACTATATTATAGAAGTTTATAATTTAATCTCTACCATAAGTTATATTTTTATGTAGTAAAAGAGTCACTTGAGGACAAATAACATTTAAGTTTGGGAGATTTTGATACAAAAAAAAATGTGCAATTTTATGTATACATTTTATGCTTAAATTTGGTGATATTATACTTTAAAGAAACATATTTTCATTTTTTGTTGCAGGTATATTGATTTTCGAGATTTGGAAAAAAAAAGAGAAAAAATTAAGAAATTTAGAGTCAAAATGCAGTTTTTCAGTATCCTGCCGCCAAAGGCGTCATTTTCCCAGGAAGAGGTGCCAGAGGCACTATAATCCAGAGAATAGTAAAACTCCAATAAACAAAAACTAGAGGTTCCAAGCTCCATAAGCGCCAAAACAGGCGCTAGAGGCGTCCAAGACAAATTAAGATGGATTGTGGCGGTTATTGACTATTTTTTAATAGTTCTAGAATGATCCAAGCAATTTAAATGCATCATGGAGTGATTCAATGCATATAAAAACTTTGTAAAGGCTCTTCAATGAAGAGATATGTCTTTTGGATGAAGGGACTCGTCTCTTGATGTGAAAATGTGTGCTTCTTGGAAAAAAAAAGGGAATTTTGAATTCCTTTGGAGAGAAGGCTGGGGTGTGATCTTGTGTGAGAGCAACGGGAGTGACGTGCATGAGAAGTCTTTGAGGAAGAGAGGATTTTATTCTAGAGTTGTACGAGGAGAAGGAATGTGAGAGATTTATACTTCATTACATTTCTAAGAGATAATTGAGTGTGACTGTAAAGAGAGAAAGTGCTTAAAGGGAACTTTAAGATATTTTCTTGAGAAGGAGTGTGAGATAAATTGTGTTCTTTCATTTCTTTGTTTTGTAAACTTTTTTTTATATATAAAATTTATGTCTTTTCGTATCATTCTCATGAATTCTGAGTAGTCTTCTTTATCCTTCTCCCTACATTGAGATATGGTTTTGTAAAGAATTAATTATGTTATGTAAGGTTTTAATTGTCAACAAATCGTCATGATTCAAACTCTGATCTTCATTTAATTTTCAATCTGGCCAATTGAAATGTTAAAATTTGTTGAAAAACATAAGATCTAAAAGGGCTATGCTTTCTACAGTAAGGTAAGAGTCACATTTAATTTCATGGGTGAGAATCTAGTCCATGGGGTTGAGTGTAAATAAATAGAGAAATATATTTTGATGGGGGCAGAATAGGAGATTTTAGGGTGATCGACTAAAATCTTTAATTTGGTCCAGTTGCTTGGAAACTAAAACTAGATTTTTAGCCCTCAAGAAAGGAATAAGTGGGATCAGTATCCTCTCAACCTAATCGTAGATTTAGGACTAAACTATGGATTAGTCAATGTTCTTTATGCACTCTCAGAGGGTAAAGAATAGGATTGCTTCTATTTGGCACAATACATTTTTATATATAATTTAAAGTTATTTTAGTTACTTTAAAATCCATAAACTCATTTTGAGGGGGAATGAAAATTTAAACTCCTCATTACAAAACGTTGTTTAGTCTTACTAAGTTTAATTTTGAAGTTTAGAATATAGCTTAATTAACTTAGAACTTTTAACAGCATTTCATTTAGCATACAACAAATTTACTTTAGATTTATTTTTCTTACTCAAGTTTTTGTAGTTTGAATATTGTGTTTTATATTATATCCATAAGAATTTCCAACTCCCTGTGGGATCGATACTTAGGACTCCATTAGAGCCTTTTATTACTTGAGCGATATATATACTTGTGTTATTATTATGGTTTGATAGTATAAAGATTTTAAAATATAAAATTATTTATGTTGAAGTGATTTTTATGTGATTGATCTGCATATTTACATCCACCCTCCAAAAACAAATCCAAAGGGTCAAGCTAGAGTGATTTAGGACCTACCATGGTGAATCATTTGGTTACTGGACATATTGAGGTTGTGGACTCTGGTAATGTGGGGACTCAGCTCAATAATACCAGGGATCTTCCTGAAACTCAAGATTCCATTCCCACTGAGCTTGATAAAAGAGCTGAGCAGCCAAAAGACACACAGAAGATGTACCCCAATAATTCAAAGGAAAGCAATACTAATCCTCAACAGATTCCCTTGGTGGCTCACACTTGCCACACCCCCCCACACTATTACTAATAAATCCCTCCCGTGGAGCGCTAAAGGAAATGAACCTTGTACTTAACAAGGACTGGCAAATTCAAAAAGCTAAAAAGAAGGAGAAGCTGAATTCTGAACAACATAGACTTCAGGAAGGCCCTTTAAATGTAATTCTAAGCCCTTCCAGAATTGACTCCCCCTCTAGAACCAAGAGAGGAAGGGGGAGATCCAAATCACAACCATCGCCTCATGGTTAAGTTCCTTTGCTGGAACATTAGGGGCATTGCACATCCCCTCTCTCTTAGAAGGTTACTACATCTTAACAAAAAGCATAAGCTTTGGTGCATCACTATATTAGAACCTATGGTTCATAAACACCCCATAAAAGCAATTAAAAAATTCCCTGGATTTCCCTTTTTTACTAATATCAACAATAAGATATGGATATTTTGCAGAAAAGAAATCTCTTGGACTGTATTGCTAGATCACCCTCAATTGATCCATCTGACCTTTACCATGAATGGGAACTCTGGTTATGTGACTTTCATTCATGTTGGATGCAATAAAGCATCTAGAATTTAACTTTAGTTTGTTCTTCACTCCATTGGCTCCAACATGTCTGATAAATGGATGGTGGGAGGAAACTTTAACTGCATTGCCAATTCTGCTGAGAAGATAGGGGGTAGATCTCCTAACATCTACAAACTCACTTCTTTTAGTAATAACATCCAAGCTGCCACCTTGTTTGAATTAGGTTTCAATGGGCCCTCTTTTACATGAAGGAGAGGCAAAATATGGGAAAGAGTAGACAGGTTCCTTGTTATTGATAGTTGGCTTCATCAATTTCTACACACATCTGTTTCTCGCTTAAGCGTGGTTGGTTCTGATCATAGACCATTACTTATCTCCATTAATGCTCCCCTTCCTTCCTCAAAGTATCCTCCTCCTTTCAAGTATCTCAACCTTTGGTCTGACCATCCCTCCTTCACTGATTGTGTTGCTCTGAATTGGGGTGGCATCTACCATGAAGACTCCTTAGTCAAACTTTGGCTCCTGCATCTTAACACAAGCAAAGCCCTCAGAAACTAGGGTTGGAAGTCCTTTGGTAATATCTTTATGAATGTGGAGGCTGCTAAGAAGGAGGTAAGGGCCTTGGAAGCTTCTGTACTAAACTAGGAAGAGGAGGCTACACAAGAAAGACTTCTTACTTCCATTGAGTGGCAGGAATCTTCACTTTTTTTAGAAAGCTGATGTTGCTAAATTTAAACATGGAGATAGGAACGCCATGTTTTATCATGCCTACATAAAACACAGAAGGAGATGCATTACTATCCATGGTATCCAAAATGCTGAGGGACACTGGATCCATGACAATACTGCCATTACAGAAGATGCAGTGAATTTTTTTCAACAATTATTATCTCAACCTCCACCTAAAAGAACTCCAATTGAGGTCAATATGTTCAGAGAAGAACACCCCTACACCAGAGACCAATCCTTGACTCATCCTCCTGATGAAAATGAAATTTGGCTAGCCTTACAGTCTATTGATAGTGCCAAGACAGTAGGCTCTGATGGATTTATTGCTGATTTTTATAAGAAGGCATGCATAATCATCAAACAAGATATGATTAAGGGCATACAAAGCTTCTTCCAAGGAAAAATATCCCTCAATACTTTCATGCTTCTTGCATGGTGCTTATCCCAAAACACACTGATAAAGTAATTGGAATCACTTTAGACCTATCAGTCTAATCATAGTGCTTTATAAGGTCATAAGCAAGATAATTGTTGCAAGACTTCACCCCATCTTGAGAAGATCATCAGCCCAAATCAGACTGCATTTGTTAAGGGTAGTTCCATTGCAGACAATGTTTTGCTGGCCCAAGAACTTCTTTTAGATTTGGACAAGACTTGCAGAGGAGGGAACTTGATCTATAAACTGGACATCAGGAAAGCCTATGAACCATATGCTGGGATTTCATACTAGACATTTTGACTGCCCGGGGATTTACAAGGGAATTATGTGATCTAATCTCTGGATGGCTCAAACAAAATGCACATTCTGTTCTTATTAATGACCAAGTTTAGGGTCAATTCACTGCCAATAGAGGTATTCAACAAGGGGACTCTCTCTCTCCTACAATCTTCATACTGGCTTTGGATTACCTATCCAAAATGCTTGACACCTGCTTGCTCTTCAACTCTTATTCGAAGTATCATCATAGATTCAATATGGCTCTATCCCATCTAGTTTATCCTGATGATATAATGGTCTTTTCTAGAGCTGATAAAAATGCAATAAAGAAAGTTTCTAAGTGCCTCAGTTTATTCCAATATCATTCTGGAATGCAATTCAACACAAGTAAATGCAATTTGATCTTCAGCAAGCAAACATACTCCAGCATTAAAAATTGGATCTTGAACCACACTAAATTTTCTGAGGCTTTGCTCCCTTTATAATACATTGGTGTTCTTCTCACCAAAGGTAGAGCCAAACAAATTCAATTTGATGAGGTCCTCGGGAAGCTGGCTGATCAACTCTCTAGTTGGTCACACTCTTTCCTATGTAGTGGTGGTAGAATCACCTTAAGAGCGTTCTCACTTCTTTCCCCTCCTATATATTGCAAATGAACATCATGAAAAAAAGTACTCAATTGCAGATGGAAAGACTTTTCAACAGGTTCCTTTGGTCAGGCCAAAGACAACAGTTTCATTGGGCTTCTGGCAAAAGATTGCAAAACCACTTACAACTGGTGCCTTGGGATTCAAAGAGCTGAAATAGTTACAATAAGTGAATCTATGTAAGATCTGGATAAAATTTAGGCAACAAGATTCTCTATGGGCCAAATACAAGCTGGGGAACTATTGTAGAGCTAACTACCCCGATCTGTTCATTAGAAAGACTGGTGACTCAAAGACCTGGATCAACATGCTGAAAAAATTAGAAGTTCAGCTGAAGAGCTTTCCTTATGGGATCTTGGACAAGGCAAAGTCAATTTTTGACTGGATCATTGGTGCCCAAAGGAGATGTTGCAATCCATTTCTATTGATCTTAACCATAATATCACGGTAGCTGACTGTTGGGAAGGAGATCACTGGTCTATGTCCAAGCTTCTGTTCTGCTCTGAAAATTTCTACTATGAAGTTTGATAAAACCAGGCAAGATAAAAATCAAATGGCAAGCCAACTCTTATCAGAGCATAACTAAGTATATTTACTTCAAATTAAATAGCTGGAATGTTGTGCCCTGGGGAGGGGTCATTTGGAATAAATTTCCATCACCTTCCATGTCCTTTTACTGTTGGAGGATTTTTTTAAATTTAGTTCCAACAGATGACATCCTGAAAATGAAGGGCTTGAGTGGACCATCTTGATGTTGGCTTTATCAATCTGCAGAGGAATCAATTCTACACTTGTTCTTCGAATGTGGTTTCTCTCAAAAGGTTTGGTAAGAGCTACCTAAATTGCTTATGTTGGATACCCTATCCTTACAGTGTTATCATTTGCACTCTTGCTGGAATAGCTGAAATCTTGCCAAGGTAGGTCCTATCCCCTTCATTGTCACTTGGTTCATTTGGATGACAAAAAATCAAATTAANTTCTCTCAAAAGGTTTGGTAAGAGCTACCTAAATTGCTTATGTTGGATACCCTATCCTTACAGTGTTATCATCTGCACTCTTGCTGGAATAGCTGAAATCTTGCCAAGGTAGGTTCTATCCCCTTCGTTGTCACTTGGTTCATTTGGATGACAAAAAATCAAATTATATTTGAGGGGGACAAACCCACTGCTAGCCATGTGGCTAGGAACTGCTTATCCTGTCTACTGAAGCTTATTAAACATAAGGCCTTCCCTCATATATGTACTGTCAAAGTGGCTGAATCCACCCCTTTACCCAAAATCATCAAAATACATTGGAAGCCTCCCCTTAAGCATTTTGTCAAGGTGAACAGNAAACATAAGGCCTTCCCTCATATATGTACTGTCAAAGTGGCTGAATCCACCCCTTTACCCAAAATCATCAAAGTGCATTGGAAGCCTCCCCTTAAGCATTTTGTCAAGGTGAATAGTGATGGTAGCTTCTCTCAGCATGGAGCAGGTGTGGGAGGAGTCTTTAGGAACCATGAGGGCAAGTGTCTACTATGTTTCTTTGCACCCACCATGGCTGAAGATGCTCTTGAGCCTGAACTGATTGTTGTTTATTGGGCTCTTAAATTGGCTTGTATGTCTAATTGGAATCATCTGTGGGTGGAGGTGGACTCCACAAGCCTACTGATGCTCTTAAATGGTACTGAAGCACCCTCCTGGAGACTTTCTCAATGGATACAAAAGATTAATTCAATTAAATCTTCCCTTATGGTTAATACTTCCTCTATTTATAGGGAAGGAAATTGCCCTGCAAACTGGCTAGCTAGAAGAGGCCTCTTTACTGCTGAAGCACATGTATTTTCTCTCCCTCTCCCCTCCCCTATTCGTTTCCTCTTAGAGGGTGACCTGTTAGAGGTCCCCCATGTAAGAATTGTTTCTGAACCTTGGATGAAATAGATCTCTTTTTTCTCAAAAAAAAAAAAAATTATAGATATATTGATATATAGATGTATGTATATGATTTTTATAACACCGAAATCTTACATATACTATAAAAACACCTAATGAATGCCTCATGTATATTTAAATGTATTAGGATATTTGCATCAATATCACCCAA
>JXCR01062169.1:0-55897 GCA_002079205.1 Phalaenopsis hybrid cultivar | reverse complement strand
TTCCATATTATTTATTTAGTCTTTTCGGCCATCTACTTTTTAATTCTTTATCAACGATTTAGATAAGTTGATATGACATAATTTTGTATAAAAAAAATTCTTGGATGTAAGCAAATTATTTTTAGCACATTATGTCATGGAAGCAATATTCCTATTGAGTGGGCCAATTATGATTACTTTAGAATTCTCCAATGCAAATATACTTTTATATGCAACTTTTTACATTAAAAAAAGAAGAAGAAAAATTAAACATTTATATTTTAACATGTCTAACATCTAAAAATAAACATTTATATTTATAACACTTTGATGTCANGGCCAATTATGATTACTTTAGAATTCTCCAATGCAAATATACTTTTATATGCAACTTTTTACATTAAAAAAAAAAAGAAGAAAAATTACTTACATACCACCACCCAATTTCTATGTTTTAACATGTCTAACATCTAAAAATTAACATTTATATTTATAACACTTTAATGTCGTAAATTTATGTATGAAAATGTATGAAAAAGAAAGTACAAATGGAAAATTTTATGTGATGTTAAATATATGAGTTTTATGAATGTGAATATTAAAATTTAGCACGAATCCCCACGCAAGGATAGGGAACATGACAAACTGGGTGGGCTAATAGCTGAGGTGTGTCAGAGTTGGTCGGGGAAACCTAATCAGGTTATTCAGATAGTCAATATTCAACCCTTAAGATCGTCACAAAATATCATTAGGTTACCCTACCATATACCGAGTTGACTAACCTCAAGGCCGAACAAAGGACATCCATAGAACCAATCGAGTGGCAGATGTCCATCGAGCAGGGAAAGCAGATCATGGGACTGTGATAGGAACACCAGAGAAGTCGGACAAGAAGATCATGCACCAACATCACATAGTCCGCCTAGCTCAAAGACAAACGAATTGAAGCCAGTCGAACAAGGGAAAGATCATCCCATCGGTGAAAAGTTTATTTGGACAATGAATTTTGTAATTGACTTTAGTAACTCTGAGTTCCTTCGTATAGGAAGATGACATAAAGGTAATTATATATTTAGTGTACCTCCCATACCTATAAATAGGGGGTACCTTTCATGGAGAAAGAAGCTAGACACTAATTTCTACTGTCATTCCTTTTTGGACTTATCATACATGTTATATTCCTTGGGCGTGACTTTTAAACATTTTTGTGTTCAACACCCTAAAAGGTGTAGTGAGCATAAAGTCATGCCTCCAACAACAAGAGGAACACGGCACAGTGGTAGGACAACCACCAGAGAAACACAAAACCTAGCTATGAAGAAAGATACCATAAGGGAGATGGTCTAACAAAATATAATGGAGATGAAAGAACAAATAATGCTCGAAATGAAGGAAAAAATATAACGTCTTGTCGAAAGGAGCCCATGACCCCCGAACATAGCCATGTAGAAAGGAGAAACAATGGCCCATGAGATAAACCCCCACCAAATAGTTGAGGATCTCAAATAAAGGTAGATGGAGACAATAACTCCATTTACTAAGATAACGTTGGTTCAGCCTCGATGAAGAGATATTGAACTTCACAAACAATGGCTCTTTGCGATGTAGGAAACACATTCTCTCAATAAATCTTTGAAGCAGAACCACCCAAAAAATTTAAGACCTCTAACCTCGACTCAAACAAAGATTTCATTGATCAGGATGACTAAGTAGCCACTTTTGAGTCAGTCATAGGCATTCTCAAAATCACTTACAATTTCAAGTGTTTTTTGTTTCTCACCATGCTAATAAAATCGACCCTCCATTGGATTAATGCTTTCCCAGTAGGGATAATCACCACATTTAGTGAAATTAAGAGATTATTTGTGGTTCACCTATTAGCCACAAAAAAGTCTCGATCACTCCTCCATTCCTATATAGCAAGGTTCCAGCGAGAGATGCCAGAGATTCAGAATCTTGAACCTATAATCGCTCAAAATACCCTAATACAGGGGGTCAAGAGCGAGCAATTCAAATACTCTCTAGGGCTTCATTAGCCAGGCTCAATGAACAAACTTATAAAAATGGAGAGCGATTGCTTCACCGTTGAGGAGTTAGTTCTTCATGACTGAGAGGAAGCCAAAAAGCAGCCGCCGACATCCAAGTGCGAAAAAGGGGACCAGTGGATGATAGATGGCGAGTGAAGGATGGCCCTCGTCCCCCTACTCGTCCTTATTATGACGAAGGATAGTGTGGCATGGGGAGTTCGAAGTGTGATCAACACAACAGACATCCTCAACACTCTACCAAACATGTTGAATGATTAGCAATCTATACATAACAACTAAAGATGAACCCCCTAAGAGTCTCCTTGACCAAGCTAGTAGAACCTATTCAATACAAGGATTACATCAATAAGCCCCAAACGATGAAAGCCCCAACCAAAAAGCCCATGATCCCCGAATGCTTTGTCCACAACCCTAACAACGTCTACCATCATGACCACAGTCATGATACGAAAGAATACTTGCACCTCGAAAGCCTCATTGTGGAATTAATCAAGACCATAAAATTAAAAGAGTTTTTAGCTCTTTAGGTTGTTACCCACAGACAAGGAAAATCCCCATCCAAGGAGCAAACAAGTAGCCAGCTAGAGCCAACAACATCCACATTTTAGAAATAATACATGCGATACAAGGAGGTGGGGAAGACTTCTCGACGATTGAGCTTAAAGAGGATCCGATCGTGAGATCTATGTCTCTTTGTCATCATCCCATAGAGGGCAACTCATCCGCCCATTACACTCAACAAAGAAGACCTGTTGAAAACAGGTAATCCTTACAATGACGCAATCGTTATTACAACTTTTTTTTAACGAATATCAGGTGTGAAACATACTTATCAACACAAGAAGTTACGTGAATATACTATTCAAAGTCATGTTCGATAAGCTCCACCTAGAGGCACAACAGATGGTAGCATCATTCGCTCCCCTCTTCAGATTTTCATAGGAGATAAAAGAGGCCCTCGACGTACTAAAGTTGACATTTACCCGGGGAGACAAGGATCAATAGTTAGCATAGAAGTGGTACTACTGATGTAATTTAGCCATCACAACCAAATGTCGTTACTACTTCACATTTTGCTATGAATGCATGGAGGAATGTGAAAAAGCTAACGACATAGGAATCAAACTCGCATTAGATCTCACCAAAGAAACCCACGCCATGTCTGCTCTTTGTCAGGAAGAAATGAAACGATGAAGGACTCGATATTTCAACAAACAGTTAAAAGAGAGGCATTGTGGCAAAAGAAATCTTCCTCAAGAAAGCTGACTCCGTGACATGCGAACAAGCGATCAGAGAACTCGACCAAACCTGAACAATATCCCACATCATCACTCAAAGAGTGGCCTCGGGGGTGTATCGACTCAAAACTTATAACAGAGACGGTGTACCTCAGACCTGGAGTGGGGACGATCTGAAGCAGCTTTTTCCTTAGCAAAAGATTTTCTGAACCAAATAAATTTAGTGAATGAATGATGTTTTATATTATCTGTTTTTTCAAAGGATTTGCAATGATGTCTATACTCCGATACACTGAACCAATCAGGGAACTAAATCTAATCAATTGCAGCTGGGGAACTAAATTCAATCAATTAACAATGATGATCAATTTTCATATTCCTAAGAGCGCATTTCTGATAGTTATGATGAACAATTAGGTATCATAAGATAAAACCATCGACTACTCAACAACATGCGAATGAAGCAAAAAAATTACCATCGAACTAACTGTTTTACTTGTCTCAATCGAATAATATAAAAGACTTCCTTACAGGGCGAGCAACACAGAGACTCCTCTATGGGGCGAGCAAGGGTGAGTGATATTAAGGATCCCCAAAGGAGCAAGGAATCAGTAAATTCCCCTCCAAGATAAGTAACCTGAAATATCTAATGTGTAACGAAAGTAAGCACGCGTAAGGGCATGAGATGCTAAAAATTAATAGCCACAACAAGAATCATTAATGTAATAAGAATACAAATAAGTCGCAAATAAAGCATCAGAGAAAAGTGTATACATATATATCCCCGTTTCAATTTTATTACCCCCGCTTACAAAACAATACAAAAGTTTAAAATCACACAAAGGTCCCTTGATACAAAAATTCAAGAACAATGACTTAAAGACATCGGCCACAAAAGGCTTCAAGGGTGAAATGGTGATGAGGCACTCTCTTCCACTGACTCGGCCTGACCTCCAACAGACTTCTTAGTTGTAAGAGTCGGGTTAGATTACAGTTTAGCAAATATGCCCAAATCCTCATACATTGGGTCGATCATCACAAACCAAAAAACTGATTGATGGCAAACTCCAACCCCAATCAAAATTCGTTTGTTCATCCTTTTGTGATATCTTCAGCTGTAAGTGAGGAAGCAACCTTTGTGAACAGTTTGTTGTTTTCCTCCATCATTATCGATGGCCATCCTGAAGCCCCAACCTCATCCTCCAAACGAGCTTCAACCTCCTCAACCCATGACAAAGACTTCTTCAAGTAGTTTTTCATAACCTTAATCTTCTTCCACACCTGTGACAATTTGGCTATTGTATGAAGATACAAGTTTGATAGATAATGGGATGAAAATGCACCTAACAGTTGATGTTTATCGATCATTCAACATAGCTCCAGTAGACTCAAATAATCCAACCTCTCCTCGAAGATCTCCAACTGCAGTGTCTCCATCAACTCTGACGCATGAAACTCTACCCCAGGGCTACGTTGGAACAAGTCCCACTGCAAGTTGATAAGGATGAAAGAGAGTTCCTCGAGATGAAGGCATTCAAACCATGCATCTGCATTAGCCTCCATTCGTCATCATCCCTGGGAAGAGAGATAGAAATAAATTCTTCACTGAAGGCAGATTCTTTTCTCTTTCTTCTTCTAGACTCCCTAAAGAGGGAACTGCCACCCACCGCTCCTCCAAAAACAAAGCAGCCAGAGGCAAAACCTACATCGACTCTTAGATCTTTTTTTTTTCCCTCTGAGATTTCTCTGAGACAGAGGAACTCCCCCTAGTACGACTCTCAAATCTTTTCTTTTTCCCCTGAATCCTCCAACTCTATCCTTTGTAACATTGAAACTTCATCAGACGAAAGCACATAAAACTTTGAAGAGCACACTTTCTTGAACTCCAAAGAAGAATATTTTGATGCCAAAAAAAGTAAGAAAGGGAAGAATGAGCAGAAGGGAAAAGACCAAAGGAATCAAAGATAAGGAAATGGGGCCACTGGTAGTCCCCAACCTCATCTATATATATACATACACACACACACGTTCGTACACATGGAACAAGTGGGAAATGAAGCATCACAAGCCTTACCTTGGGAATACAATACTTGTCACATCAATAGAAAAGAAAAATTAAGATAGTCACACAGGGATAAAAAGTTCATACAACTTGCAATATAGTTTACATCTATTCAAATAAGAAGAACTTAGCAACTGGCTCCTCGGCCCTGAGGAACGACCAACCCACGCCTCAATAACTCTTTATACAAGGCTCGACCACCTAAATTAAATCAATCAACACTATCATCCTCCGCAATGAATTCTAGAAACTGAAAATACTTCTCGCACATCCACCAAATCTTATCGCAAGCACATAGTCTCCATCCTAACAAGCTCAGACTCAGCCCGAAGGTCCATCGCATCAACTTTGAGTTTGAGGGTCCTGCCCAGCAACTGCTCAGAAAGGGAATCCAACTATGACTTCAGCTCATTCAGGGTAGCTTCCTGCTAGGTCTCAACTGCTTTACAAGCTTCAGCCTTACAAGCAAAAAAGTACACCATCTCATCTAAACAACGGACCACCGAGTCAGTTGAATCCCGTTTGACCACCGCCTGGTCACCTTTTGAAGAAAGCGATGTCTGGCCACTAACAACTTCAGAGGAGTCAGAAATAGGAACCGAATCAGCTATAAAAGAAGTTTGATGAAATTAGAGAAATCAAAATGATAGGTCTTCACAAACAAATCAGGAGTCACACTACAACTAAGAGTCGATCAACTTCAGATCAAAGCAAAAACGAGGAACTCTCACCAAGGGCAGAAGGAACACTTGTTGTTTTTCCAGCCCGAGAAGAATCGGCTGCACCCTCGCCCATCGAGAATACACCACCAGAGACCCTCCCCTTCTGGCCACTCAGATTTGAGGGTTGGTTCGATTGCGGGAGGAACGTGTGGGCTCTTCTCAAGCCCCCTCTTTGCCAAGGGAATATCTTCCAAAAAATCAACCCTAAGAATAAGTTGGGAACTATATGAGCATGAACAGATCAAGACAACATGAATCTTCACACAATGAAAGGGGACACGACAAATTAGGTGGGCCAATAGCCGAGGTGTGTCAGAGCCGGTCAGGAAAGCCTAATCAGGTCATTAAGATAGTCGACACTCAAACCCTAAGGTCGTAAACAAAATATCATTGAGCACCCGACCATACGCTGAGCCTACTAACCTCAAGGTCGAACAAAGGACATCCACATAATCGGTCAAGCAACAAATGTCCATCGAGTAGGGAAAGTGGACCAAGTGACTGCTATAGGAACGCCAGAGAAGCCGAAAAAGAAATCCGCGCACCAACATCTCATAGTACGTCCAACTCAGAGACGACTGAATGGTAGCAAGTTGAACAAGTGAGAGATCATCCCATTAGTGAAAAGTATAGTTTTATAATGAATTATGTAAATGACTTTAGTACCCTTGAGTTCCTTTATATAAGAAGATGACATAAAGTTAATTCTATATTTAGGGTACCTCCCATACCTATAAATAGAGAGTCCTTTTAATAAAGAAAGGTGCTAGACAGTAATTTCTATTGTTCATTCTTTTCTTCAACTCATCTCACGTGCTCTATTCTTTGAGTGTGACTCCATGATATTTTTGGGTTGAACAAATATATAAATATTAAATACATATGAATGGTGTAGTGTGTCGATGTATGTGTGAGTGAGTGTTAGTGTGTACTTTACAAATCCATTAACTGAATCAAAGCAGCCAAAAAATCTTGAGGATTAAAAGATATAAAAAGAAAGAAACAAACCTGTTAACTGATTAACAGCCTTCGAACTTAATGAAGCGAGGAATCAAGTGCCCGAAAGAATTTAGCAACGCTTATCCTTCTTTCGCTGGCGAGCAACGACACAATTTTCAACATTTTCAGAAATAAAATTGAATTAGTAAAATGATTTAATTGGCCAATCATAAATTCAAATTATGTTGGAGCATAATTGTGTACATGAAAAACGTGTTAAGCACCAAGAAATTACCATCATTAAAAAATATTTTTTGATTTAATAAATACCAAATCAGGCATTTGAACTTCCCAAAGGTCATTCAACCAAAAATAACACTAATAAATGTNTTGGAATTTATAAAATTTGTAGAATGGCACCAAGAATGAAGAGGAGTAAAAGAAAGAGCCCTTTCGATTCGAGTAAATTTGTTAGTTTGAAGGCTCAAGATCAGTACAGTGATGCGTTGTAATCACAGAAATTGATTAAGGAGCTGTGTTTTAGGAATTTAAGAGGAGACGTAGAAGATTTGATCATTCACCAACTGTGGGAATGATTCTATTGTTTCTCTGCTGTGGTGGTTATTTCTATTGTTAGGGAGTTCTATGCAAACCTCCCTGAGGCTGAAGACAATAGAGTCATGGTTTGAGGAAAGTTGGTACCTTTTTCACCGGAGGTAATCAACTTGTTTAATCATCTACCATCTGATACGTTATGTTTTTATGCAAATTATAGTCTAACTGAAGCGGAGTTAGACGAGATTATTTCTTACTTGATTGTTGGAAGAGGAATTTGGAAGATCACTAATGAGAGAAGAGTCAACTTCCCAACTTCAAAGTTATGTGCACTTTCAAAGGCCTGACGCTATTTTATTTCTACTCGTCTGCTACCAACAAATCATCTCAGTGAAGTGACCTGAGAGAGAGCAAAGTTAAATTATTGTATCTAGGAAGGAAAGCTCGTCAACATAGGAGCTTTAATTTGTCAGATTATCATCAGTTCTGCCATTGCCGTTACTACTGCAGGTCTAGAATTTTCTTCCTTGATATTTTCTTTGTGTGAGAAGGCTGAAGTTAAATATGATAGCTGAGAGGAAGTGTTGTTACCTCTAAAGCCCATCACTAAGGTGAATGTGAACACTTATTCTGAGCATTCTATTTTTGGCTAGAGAGGAGGATTTTCTAGGAGTTATGGAATGGAGACATCTACTGCTTCTATCTCTGCTACTTCTACATCTAGACCATCTACCTCACATGCTTCTACATATAAGGTGAGTCTACTGAGACCCAAGATCAATTATTATAAAGGATGATGGATAATATTAACTGTACTGCTGATAGGGTACAAAATTTAAAGCATTTTGCAAATCATACTGATAGGTATAATATGAGAAAAAGTGATTATGAAGAAAAATTTCACCCATCTTTGGAGAGCCTCATTATGGGTAACCAAGGAGTGTAATTTCCTCCATATGCTAGATACCCTGATTATGAGCCTACAAAAGTTTGGGATAGCGGTGATTCAGATGACGAGGAATAGAACTTAGAGATTTATTTTTATGATTATAATATGATATGAACTATGTGGTCTGGGCTTACTACATTTGCATCTGTGTGTTGATTTGAACTATGTGATGCAGTTTGGACTTTTATGTTTAAGTGAGAATTGTGATGTGATTTGTTTTCATGTTTTGGACTTGAGACAAGTATGTTTGTGTACTTCTTTAGATATTGTAATGTGTGAGACTTTTATTTTTTTATTGTATTGTGAAGTTTGTGTTAGTTAGTAGTTTGTTTTAAAATTCTAGGGTAGTAACTATTGTGAGTTTTGCGATTTAGTTAATTTAGAACTTAACTTAATTCTATGTCTTTTGGAAAGTTTAAAATCTTGCTAGCATAAATCTTAAATTTGAAACATAGAAAACTGTTACCCTGTATTTTTCTTTTATCATGTTTGTGAGTTTTTTTTTATGTTGAGATTGTGAAGTCAGGTTAGTGTGTTAGTTTGCTTTTATGTTTATACCCATTTTTTAGAAGTCTATTGAATCTATACATGTTGAATTGAAAAGAAAATATTATAAAATTTGATCAAAATTAATTTTACTCCTATTTTATGTTTTATACTTGTATCATTAGGGTATAAAAATTCCTGTAAGCATGTTATTTTTATTTTTCATTCTTGTTTATATATATTTGATGCTAAACTGTTTAATCTATTAAAAATTTAAGTTTGTGGGAGATAAAAATATTTTCAAAACTTTAATTTTATTTGTTCTCAAATTAACTACATGCGAATTTGATTTTAAAAGAAAAATTGATCATGATTAAAATTTGATTTTAGAAATGAGTAAGAAAATTTAATTAAAATTTTAAATTAGGGAAGTAAAATTTGATTTTAGAAATGAGTAAGAAAATTTAGTTAAAATTTTAAGTAATGAAATGAACTACTAGTGAATTTGATTTGAAAAGAAAAATTGATCATGTATATGAAGTTATATTAGAAATTTGATTTTAGAAATGAGTAAGAGAATTTAGTTGAAATTTTAAGTAATGAAGAAAAACTTCAAGTTAAAAATTTTTAGTGTAGAAAATGATTAATATAACTAATTATCTTTAGTAAGAAACATTGTATCTTTAAAAATTTTAGAAATCTAGACTTTTATTTTTAATACTTCAATTTCTTTTATTAAAAATAATTTTCAAAGCTATTATTATATTTATAAGTGAAAGTTTTGTATTAAGACTTTGCTTTAGGAAAGAAAAAGTAGAATTCAAAATTATTAAAGGCCTATGCAGATGTAGTAATCCTTACCTAAAAAGAAAAGAAAAGAAAAAGAGAAAAAGAAAAAAAAAAGAAGAGAAAAAGGGAAAAAAAGTAAACAAAAAGAAATAGAAAAAAATATAAGGGAGGAANTAAAGGCCTATGCAGATGTAGTAATCCTTACCTAAAAAGAAAAGAAAAGAAAAAGAGAAAAAGAAAAAAAAAGAAGAGAAAAAGGGAAAAAAAGTAAACAAAAAGAAATAGAAAAAAATATAAGGGAGGAGAAGCTTGAGGATTAGTTCCTAATAAAAAATTGGCTCTACATTTGTTCTTTTTAAAGTATAAGACTTGAGAAAATCTTAAGCTTACAGATATAATATCGTAAGTAAAATTGTTCTCAATAAAAATTATTAAGTAAAGAAAATAAAAGAACTAAATTGTAAATTTGGAAGACTTACAATATTTCTGAATTAGATAGGAACTCATATTTTCATCTTTCTTAACATTAGAAATTTCTAAACTTTAAGCTGGTCTCATTTACTAAATGNACTCATATTTTCATCTTTCTTAACATTAGAAATTTCTAAACTTTAAGCTGGTCTCATTTACTAAATGTTTTTTTTCTAAATTGGACTACTATATTTTTAAATCTAAATTTTAGTAACTCCTAAAGAAACTCATATATATATCATATATAATTAGTTTTTAAAGATTAAAGTGTCACTTGAGGAAAAGTAACATTTTAAGTTTGGGGGATTTTGATATGCCTAAAATATATAGTGTTTTTAGACACATTTTTATATCTGTTTATTAAGATATTGCACTTTAATGGNAGTAACATTTTAAGTTTGGGGGATTTTGATATGCCTAAAATATATAGTATTTTTAGACACATTTTTATACCTGTTTATTGAGATATTGCACTTTAATGAAATGTATTTTTGTGTTTTTCTTTAAGGTATAGTTAAAAAGGTGAAAAGTGCTTAAAGGAGTGAAAAATGACCACATTTGGAGCAAATAGGTGAAAATGTGCAAAAGTGTTTTAGCTTCTAAGTGCCAGTTAAACAGAGATGGCCGCGCCTAAGCGCCAGAGGCCTCATGCTTAAACGTCTGTGGCAGTTATTATNGAAATGTATTTTTGTGTTTTTCTTTAAGGTATAGTTAAAAAGGTGAAAAGTGCTTAAAGGAGTGAAAAATGATCAAATTTGGAGCAAATATGTGAAAATGTGCAATAGTGTTTTAGCTCTTAAGTGCCAGTTAAACAGAGATGGCCGCGCCTAAGCGCCAGAGGCCTCATGCTTAAACGTCAGTGGCAGTTATTAGATGAGTAAATTTGGTTTTTGTGAATTTTGAAGAGATTTTCGAGGCACCTATTGGATTAACAGGTGGTTACAACCACCATGGTTGAAAATTATTGCTAAATGATGCATCTCTTGGGGAAATACAATGAATCAAGACACATTTTGAAGAGATACTAAGGCAGCTTTTGGAGAATTATAAAAGAAGGAAGATTGAGACTTTGAAAGGGGCCTTAAAAGTACTAGGAAAATTTTGAAAGCTCTAATATTGGGGACTTAGTTGGAGAGATTTTCAGGCACCATNCATTTTGAAGAGATACTAAGGCAGCTTTTGGAGAATTATAAAAGAAGGAAGATTGAGACTTTGAAAGGGGCCCTAAAAGTACTTGGAAAATTTTGAAAGTTCTAATATTGGGGACTTAGTTGGAGAGATTTTCAGGCACCACACATTTATCCTCTTTTTTATTTTTGGTTTATATTGAGAGCGTTGTAAGAGAGAAGAGATTCAAAGGAACTTCAAGAGTTTGGTGGAGGACTTGATATAAGTTTTTATCCGTTTTAAGAGATTCAAAGGAACTTCAAGAGTTTGGTGGAGGACTTAAGATAAGTTTTTATCTTTTTTGTTCAAAGGAACTTCAAGAGTTTGGTGGAGGACTTGAGATAAGTTTTTATCTTTTTGTTTTAAACAGATTCAAAGGAAATTCAAGATTGGTGGAGGACTTGAGATAAGTTTTTATCTTTTGTTTTAGACTACTTTTGGTTTTAATTGAAATGGGAGAGGACTTGAGATAAGTTTTTATCTTTTTGTTTTAGACTACTTTTGGTTTTAATTGAGACTTAGGACTTGAGATAAGTTTTTATCTTTTGTTTTAGACTACTTTTGATTTTAATTGAGACTTGTTATTGTTGAGATAAGTTTTTATCTTTTATTTTAGACTACTTTTGGTTTTAATTGAGACTTATTGTTGAAATGATTTCTACTTTTAAACTAAAGTGTGGTTTTGTTTTCTCCATGGATTCTGAGTAGTTTTATTTATCTTTTTTCTTATAATGATAAGTAATTAAGTGTTGGATGGTTGTTGTGGAGAGTATTGATCTTTAATGTTGGTAGAAGTTTGATGATTTAAATCCATGCGCTTCATTTACTTCTTGATTTGGCCAATCCAGATGTTAAAATTTATTGTGAGAACATAAAAGAACCGGGCTGATATTGTCTCTGTCAACAACTGGAAAGAATCAAATGAGGTTGTATGAATGAGAATGTAGTTTGTATGAATGAGAAGTAAACAATTAGAAAGAATCACATGAGGTTGTATGAATGAGAATGTAATTCATATGATTTAGTGGCTGGTATTGTCTCAGTCAACAATTGGAAAGAATCACACGAGATTGTATGAATGAGAATGTAGTTCATATGATTGAGTGCAGAATCACATGAGGTTGTATGAGTAAGAATGTAGTTCATATGATTGAGTGCAAATAAATAGGGAAATAGAAGAATCACATGAGGTTGTATAAATGAGAATGTAATTCATATGATTAAGTGAAAATAAATAGAGAAATAATTTTGAAGGGTGTAGAGTTAGAGGACTTTAAAGTGATAGGTTAAAGCCCCCAACTTGGTTTATTGGTTAGGGTGTAGAGTTAGAGGACTTTAAAGTGACAGGTTAAAGCCCCCAACTTGGTTTATTATTTGAGGTTCTGATATGAGATGTTAGCCACCAGGTGGAGGGAATCGAGGGAACTCCAGCGTGAGAGCTAGTATCTTCCCTGCCTAGCCGGTCTTCAAAAATATTCAAACTTTAAATTATCTAATGTTCTTTATAGCATCTATAGTAAGGCTAAAGAATATTATTGCTTCTATTTGACACAACATAATATGCATACTTCCACAATAAAATTTCTATACTTATTACTGATTCATGATAAGGAGAAAGATATTTTCATATTTAATGTTTTTCCTATACAAAAACTCAAGTTATCTATTTAAGTTTGTCTTATTTTTGTCAAAATATTAAAGTTACCAAAAATATTTAAAANATGATAAGGAGAAAGATATTTTCATATTTAATGTTTTTCCTATACAAAAACTCAAGTTATCTATTTAAGTTTTTCCTATTTTTGTCAAAATATTAAAGTTACCAAAAATATTTAAACTTTCTTTACTGTGAATACATATTTAGTTTAAATAATTATCTTTTTAAAAATAGAAAGTTTTCCGAAAAGAGCATATTGCATATCTTCCCTGTGGGTTCAATATTCAGGTCTTAATCAAAAAGTCATATATTACTTGATAATGATATGTATACTTGCATAGTATCCCAATATATATAAATTAAAAGTTAAATTCTTATTTTTCTTTAGGATCAAGTTTTTGGTTTTGTTGCAAAATAAAAAAATATAAGTGAAAAATATAACTAGAATTATTGTTATATTGTTGCATATAAGCAGTTTCGGAATCGAANAGGATCAAGTTTTTGGTTTTGTTGCAAAATAAAGAAATATAAGTGAAAAATATAATTAGAATTATTGTTATATTGTTGCATATAAGCAGTTTCAGAATCGATCCCCAAGCAAATTAAGATTTCAGTTATATTTGTAAGGATTCTACGCAAGTATATGTATCATTATCAAGTAACATATGGCTTTTTGATTAAGCCCTGAATATCAATCCCACAGAGATCAAGGTTAATCACGCAACTTTCAAAAGAAGATCTAGTCTAGAATAACATCCCCTAGCTTGGAAAGTCGATAAAGGTTTGGCTTTGATTATATCCTAAACCTATCACTACAATTCTACTTCTAATCTTAAACTAAAATACTTAGTGAAAATCAAAAAGTGGGGTTTAATATATTAAAAGCACTCTTCCTCATACAATGAATTTAGTAACATGTGTAAAAGTAAAACAAGTGGTGAGAGAGATTGTGACAAATAGGAGCAATTATATTATTTACCCGTACTATAGATGCTATAAAGAATATTGGTTAATCTAAAGTTTGAATAGTTCTGAAGAAGGGCTAGGCAGAGAAGATACTAGCNAGTTATATTTGTAAGGATTCTACGCAAGTATATGTATCATTATCAAGTAACATATGGCTTTTTGATTAAGCCTTGAATATCAATCCCACAGAGATCAAGGTTAATCACGCAACTTTCAAAAGAAGATCTTGTCTAGAATAACATCCCCTAGCTTGGAAAGTCGATAAAGGTTTGGCTTTGATTATATCCTAAACCTATCACTACAATTCTACTTCTAATCTTAAACTAAAATACCTAGTGAAAATCAAAAAGTGGGGTTTAATATATTAAAAGCACTCTTCCTCATACAATGAATTTAGTAACATGTGTAAAAGTAAAACAAGTGGTGAGAGAGATTGTGACAAATAGGAGCAATTATATTATTTACCCATACTATAGATGCTATAAAGAATATTGGTTAATCTAAAGTTTGAATAGTTCTGAAGACGGGCTAGGCAGAGAAGATAATAGTNTTGAGTGATTGTAAAAGAGAAAAGATTCAAAGGAACTTTAAGAGTTTGGTAGAGGACTTGAGATAAGTTTTTATCTTTTTGTTTTACACTACTTTTGGTTTTAATTGAGACTTATTGTTGGTTTGACAATGATTTCTTCTTTTAAACTAAAGTGTGATTTTATTTTCTTTATTGATTACGAGTAGTTTTCTTTATCTTTCTTCTTAAAATGATAAGTAATTAAGTTTTTTATGGAAGTTGCGGAGAGTATTGATCTTTAATGTTGGAAGAAGTTGTGATGATTTAAATCCATGCACTTCATTTACTTCTTGATTTGGCCAATTCGGATGTTAAAATTTATTGTGAGAACATGTAAGAACCGGGCTGGTAATGTCTTGGTCAGCAAATGGAAAGAATCACATGAGGTTGTATGAATAAGAATGCGTATTGTCTCAGTCAATAATTGGAAAGAATCACATGAGGTTGTATGAATGAAAATGTAATTCTTATGTTGAGTGCAAATAAATAAGGAAATATTCATTGATGGGTGTAGAGTTAGAGGACTTTAAAGTGTCAGGTTAAAACCCCCAACTTAGTTTATTATTTTAGGTTTTGATACGAGAATGTTAGCCTCCAGGTGGAGGGAATCGAGGGAACTCTAAAGTGAGAGCTAGTATCTTCCCTACCTAGTCGGTCTTCAGAACTATTCAAACTTTAAATTAGCCAATGTTCTTTATAGCATCTCTTGTAAGGGTAAAAAATATTATTGCTCCTATTTGGCACAACACAATTTGCATACTTCCACAACAGAATAGCTATGCTTATTACTGATTCATGATAAGAAAAAAGATATTTTCATCTTAAATAATTATCTTCTACAGAAACTTTAATTATCTTTTTACTGTTTTGTTAAGATATCAAAAATACCAAAAATGTTTTAATTTTAAATTCAGGAAAAAATCATNGGCCGGTCGACTGGGGCAACCCGGCTGGGGTTAAGTGTGCGATGGAGAAGCTGCCAATAATGAACTATGCAGATCCAATTAATGTAGGCACGGACCGGCGATTGCATGTGGTGGCGGCCAATTTGACCCGATCAATCCGCGGGTTAGTGGTGACTTTTATTGATATCACCGGTCTATCAGAGTATCGTAAAGATGCACACACGTCTGTGCACACGGTTCGGCAAGGAAAGCTATTAACGGCCGAACAGAAAGCCGAACCATTGGTCTATGCCGATTGTATTCATTGGTGCCTACCGGGTTTGCCGGATACCTGGAACGAGCTTCTATATGCACAAATTGTGCCTAACACATGACGATGATAAAGTTGGGCCGGTCGGTGAATGATCGGGTCGGACGCACGTGCCAATTTGCTTCTTCCAAATTATATAGTGTTTTTTATTTTGTTTTTTGTTTTTAATAAACTTTAGGATGTACCACTTGTTTGTTGATTTTTTAAAAAAAAAAAATTAAATTTTGAAGTGCAAATTTGATGAGGTTGGGGTTGTTGAAGGAACTGATGGGAGCCCAAGTTGGCACGTTTGTGCCTCTAAGTTGGTACAGTTTTTTATCTCTGAAAGGAGAAGAAAAATAGTGGAATAAAATAAATTGAGTCNAAGTTGATGAGGTTGGGGTTGTTGAAGGAACTGATGGGAGCCCAAGTTGGCACGTTTGTGCCTCTAAGTTGGGTACAGTTTTTTATTTCTGAAAGGAGAAGAAAAATAGTGGAATAAAATAAATTGAGTCGGGAATAGTTGTTGGATCAAATTGAGTAAATTGTTGAATTTATTTTGGAATAAGTATAGCATATGAATAATCAATTATTTTTTATATTAGAGTTAGCTTCAAATAAATGAAACTTTTTAAATTGATCATCAGCTACTTTTATTGTTTGACAAGAATTTTGAGACGTTTTTAATGAATCTCAATACTTTTTTTGAGCAAAAAAAATTCCAATTCAAATTAAAAATCCTCTGGAACTCTAATTTTAGCAAACTTACAGTAAGGCAAACCGGCTCGACGAAACGAACACAGTGATGCCAGAATTTATCTAATCCATGTTAAATCAAACAAGAATCAAGCCGCTAAAACACTTTTAAAAGCTTTCAATGATTATTTGGAGGGTCAAATAATCTCTGAATTTAACATATTTATAATTAATACAATCGAGCATTTTAATTAGAGGAATCCAACGAACCCAAGATCACCTAATTCTATGGTCATTAAGGTCATCTAATTTAAAAAATCCTCATATCATTTTACCCTACGGACTAGATAGCCATAAAACTAAAAAGTTCATTCATTATTCTAAATATTATTTTTGTGATGAATCTTATTTATATAAACAATATCGAACCAACCCGAGAGCAGGTTTTAGGGCTGAACTGCCGGTTGACGCCATTTTTGACCTTAGTTCATTTCCTTCCTCTATTCTAGGGCTTGGATTTGTGCTTGATTTGCTTGGAAAAAAGAATTCAAACTTTAGATTTCATCAACTTTGGGTAAGATCTCATCTTTGCTTCAAAAATTTTTTGATTTCACAATGGTTTTCTTCCACTTTGTGGGTTTGGCCGAAATTTTAAAATTTAGTGAAAATGGTGAGAAATCCATGGGTGAATGATTATTTAGTCTAGAATGTGTTTGTTGGACCCTCAAAATCATATATTTGAGATTTATTAGAGCTTTATTTGAAATTTTGTAGATTTTTCACGGCTCTTAAAATGAAAAGAGGAAAAGAAAAAAGAGTTTTTGATGCTGATAAATTCACTAGCATGAAAGCACAGGACCGATACAACGATCTACAATCTAGGATACTGAGTGTAGAACAAAGTTCCCTTCCTCTTGCTAGAACGATTGAATATATGACTACAGAGCGACGAAGGGAGAGGTTTTGTTATTTCACTGTCGTCGCTGTGATTTCTGTTGTCAGAGAATTCTATGAGAATTTTCCTGATGAATCTGTTGATTTGGTTTATGTGAGAGGGCAATATGTGGATATAAGTACTATTCAGATCAATCACATTTATAAGTTGCATAGTGATCCTACTTGTTTCTATTCTGAGCTTCATCCTTCTGAATATGAATTGGATGAGAATGTACAATTCTTTACTGATGGTAATGGAGTATGAAAGATTAAGAATGGATGTCGAGTAACATTTTCTTTCTCGAAGCTAAATGTTCATTTTTGTACTTGGCATTATTTTATTTTTGGTAGAATACTTCCTACTAATCACTTTAGTGTGGTAACTCGAGAAAGTGCCACATGGAACTATTGCAATCAGATGAACAAATCAATTGACATTGGCTCTTTGATTTACAAGAATATGCTTATTTCTTCAAGTGGAGGAACAACTGGAGCTATGGGTTATCCTGCTCTTATTACTACCATGTGTGCTGAATCTGGGCTGAAATATGAGACTTGGGAAGAAGTTTTACCATCTCATAAACCTATTGGAAAAATGAATTTGGAGATGCATGAAAAACATACTACAGTAAGATCTAGAAGTAGAGGTATTTCTTCTACTACAGCTTTAGCTTCAACTTCTAGACCTTCTACAACTAGTACTAATTCACTTGATGCTGTATTGGAACAATTATTTATTCAACTAGAAAATAGCTTAACATTACATAATCAGCAGAAAATTTTAGAAGCCTATCTTTATTTTGAAAATGAGTACATGCATAAAAGAGTTGATTATGATATTGCTTATAATGAGGCGATGGAGAAATTCTTAAAGGGTGACCATTCAGTAGTATTTCCTACTTGCCCCATATTTATACCTTATAATCCTGAAGATATGGAGGAGGATTTAGACTTTGGTGATGATGATGATGAAGATGATGATGAAGGTGGTGCTGATGAGTAGTGTTATCTGTTTTTTTTTTGTTGTGTTATGTTTTCTGTATTCTCCTATAGTTAGTTTGCTGTTGTATGTTTCTAAGAGTTTTTATATTTAAATTTGCATTTGTATTAAACTGTTAAAGTTATGTTTATTGCACTATATTGTGACACTGTTTTTAATTTTTATCTTTTACTTCAATGTAAATGCTAGAATAGTCTTTTGTTTTTCTTTAGACGTGTTAGTTTCACTTATCTTTATTACTTGTACCTGTAATATTCTATTGTTTTCAAACTTTATAATTTTTCTTTCTGCCTGAACTATCCTGTTGAAATTAATTAAAAATTTAAGTTTTGAGGGAAAGGAGAAAAACTTTTTAAGGAACTAAACTTTATTTGTTATCAAAGAACTATATTTTTAAAATTTAATTTAACATAACCTGTGAAATGTTAGGTTAACTTAGGATAACTATATTTTAAATTTTATAAATGTTATTTAAAACTTATTTTAAAGTTTTTAATAATAAATGTTAGTTCTAAAGTTAAAATATGTAGTATGAGAGGATAAGATTATGTTATTACTATTTAAAGTAAAGCAAATTGTATTTTTGGAATTGTTAAGAATTTTAGAGCTTTACTTAAAAACAAGGAATTGAGACTTTATGAAAAGTCTTTTCAAAGCTAATACAATTTTGTTAGAATAAGGAAATGTGAAAAGTTTTTAACTTTAAGAAGAGAATGGAGGAGTTCAAAATCATTAAAGGCTATCAAGATATATTAATCCTCATATGACATGAAAAGAAAAAAAAATGATTGAAAAAGATCTTAAAGAAAAGGAAAAAAAGAAAAGAAAATTTAAAAAAAAATGAAGTGCCAAAATGAAAAAAATGTGAGGAGAAACTTGAGGAAGTGACTAATAAAAAATTGGTTCCAGTGGAATAATCTTAAGGAAAAGAACTAAGTTACATTTCTAAATTAAGGTTTAAAGTATTAGCATCCTTATTAATAAAAGTCGTCATGAAGTTCTTTTTTGCATTAATTCTTCTAAGCATTCAAAATATGACTAATTAAAATAACTCTTAAAATAAATAGAAAATGAGAACTCTTAGACTTGACAACTAAATATTCTTACATTTTAGTTTTAACCTGATTTATTTAAAACTATCACATTTACAAAACAAAAACTATAGAAATCTCTAAGTTAAACTCAATTCCACAAATTAAATTTTTTACATAGTATAAAGGAGTTACTTGAGGACAAGTAACATTTAAGTATGAGGGAATGATCCATCTTAAAATTACCTACTTTTAGTACATATTTTATGATCATATTTAGCAAATCTTTATTGATATTTGATTCCAAATTTTTTATATGTAAGGATTTATGAAGTTGACACAACTACAACGCCAAAAACTTGGTCCTTATATGAAAAGTAAGTTGTGTAAAATATATATAATTATAGGCAATTAATAATGTGATTCTATGCAAGTATACATATCGTTATCAACTAATAATGGACTTTCTGTTTAAGCCCCAAATATCAATTGCACGGGGAAGGTGTAAGTTAGCAATGATAAATTTTAATAGGAAATTTACAGAAGATCAAACGAAATCACTGTCACTAGTTTCGAATGTTGAGATTTTAACCAAACTAAATCACTTAACTATTAGCAAAAATGGAAATGCAACTTTTAAATATTAAATACTAATCTAAGAACTATGTTTAGGTATTGAAAATTTCTTATGTGAAAAGCATCCTTCCTACTAGAATGAAATTCTGGTGAAATGAGATGAGATAACGTTTTTAATATGTATTGTGCCAAATATGAGCAATTTTTAATTCTCTACCCTGATATAGTGCGTAGAAAATCATTGGTTAATCTTAGGTTTAGTCCCTAAATCCGTGGCTAGGCTAGGAGAATACTAGCTCCCACTCCAGAGCTCCCACTTCCCTTCACCTGAAGGCTAACACTCGCTTTAGTTTTTAAACACTAAGCCAAATTCAGGATTTTAGTCTGTCACGCTAAAAATTCTCCAATTTTACACCCAACAAAGAAGGTTTCCTTATTTATTTGCACTTAATTTCATGAACGAAATTCTCCTTCATGAAATCAAATGAAGATTCTCCAATTCTACACCCAAAAAAGAATATTTCCCTATTTATTTACACTTAATTTCTTAAACAAATTTCTCCTTCATGAAATCAAATGTGACCACTCTGTTGTAGAACTCATACTCCATTTCCCAGATCATATGTTTCACAACATATTTTAACAAATCAATTGGTCAGAGTGAAAAGTAAATTAACTGCGGAGTTAAAAAATCATCACAATTTGTTTTAAGTTTTAATTATGACACATTCATTTTATCTCTTCATTTCACCATATCTCAGAGTAGGGGGAAAGATAGAGAGAACTACTCAGACTTCACGAGAAATATACGACAAAACACAAATTTCATATATAAAATAAATTTCATAGAACACTAAATAAACAAACAAACTTATTTGGAATTCTTTCTCAAAGCAAAATCAGTAATTGACTCCAATATGGTAGTGGAATGGAATGATGTGGAGCGAAAAATGAAATTAGAGGAGTGATAAACGTAGAGGAGCCTATTTTTTGATGAAATTCGACACCAAATAGAGCCCAAGGACAGTTCTCCAAGAGGTGCCTCCAAAAACTCTTCAAAAAGTCATCTAAATACATCGAACCTTCTAGAAACGGGATTTTCTCCTCCTTTGGCGTCATCGACGCTGAGTAAAAATCTTCAACATTAAATTGTTCTACGTTGTCGATGCTGACATCGGTGTTGCTGGCGCTGAGCATTTCTTAAAAAACTCAATTTTGACTCTAAATTTCATCTTTGCTTTAAGCCATAAAAATCCACAACCTGTTTGCTTCCTTTTTGCTTTAAGCCCTAAAAATCAATAACCTGCAAGAAAACATCAAAATACCTTTCATTAAAGTGCAATATCACCAAAAATGAGTATAAAATATGGGTCTAAAAATGCATATATTTTAGGTGTATCAATATTGCACTTTAAAAAATGGTATTTTGTATGTTTTTAGGTTCAAGTACATGGAATGGACATTTGGAGAAAATGAGAGAAAAATGAGCAAAAATGGTGCAATTTATATAGCCCCCACTGAACCCGTCTGTAGCGCTATAGCACCACAAACGGGTGCAGTGGGCGCTATAGAGCCAGCAACTTTCCTTCTAAAAGATCCATTGAATTTGACAGAATTTTGAAAGGGTGTTTGAAGCAACCCTTGGTTATTTTAGAGATCTGTTAATAGGGATAAAAATTGGAAGAAAAAGAGGACTTTTTGGCAGCATTTGAGGGCTTTAGGAAGTCCCACTTTTGAATTTAAGTGTTTTTTGTGTTGTAAGATTAAGTCTTTGGAGAATTCTTCAAGGAGACTCCACAATTTGTGTTGAGGATAAGATATAATGTACTTTGTATTTGTGTTTAAGTTTTAGTTTCTAAAACATGATTTTAATAGAAATTTGTTTTTTTTGTTTTATTCTCAATGAATTAAGAATAGTTCCCTTTCTTTATCCTTGATCTTGAGAATTAATCTTGTGGAATGAGAATGATTTAAAGATTTCTTTTTTACTTTTAAAAATTGTGATGAAATTTTCATCGATTCTTCATTGACTTGACAAATTGGCCACTTGTGAGGTTAAAATCTATTGAGGAACATAAGGATTGGGAGGGTTATGATTTTACCCAACTAGTGAGTGTCACACTTCATTCTGGGTAGAGTCGTTGCGATCACTTAAGGTGGAGTGAAATTAGATAGGGAGATAAGTTTTGATAGACTTAGAATGAATGTTTCTAGGATAACAAACAAGATTATTTTTCCAATTTGACATAGAGTTTGGATCATAAGGGTCCCTAGTAGGTCTTATAGAGAGGGCATAGTGGGTAATCTGGAGGTAAGTCTCCAAAATTTACTACACAAGCTTGTGAAAATCTCTAAATTAGCAAAAAATTCTTTGCTAGAACCGTGAGGCGATAAAGAATAGGAATGCTCCTATTTGTCACAATAAATCATTATATTGTTAATCATTCAAATCCTAAATAGATTAATATCTCATTGCAAGGGGAAATATTTTTACATATTATTCAAACCCATTAAAATGACTTTTATTAAACTGTTAATCATAGTTGTTCCTATCTATTTTAATTTAGTCTTAACCTTTGTGATCATTTCATTTTTATTTAATCCAAAATTTAAATAGAATTTGCTTCTCAGTTTTGTAAGCCAATTTAAAAAGAGTCCAACTCTCCTCGTGGGACCAGTACTAGGGTTTTTAAGGAAAATCCTATATTACTTGGAACGATACGTGTACTTGTGCAATACCTCTAGTGTGAAGCTTTATTATTTATTTTTCATATCATTTCATTTATTCACACTAGTTGTTAAATATAATTTGGGCCAAGTTTTTGACAATATTTTAGAGATTTAAAATACACGTAATTGCAAGTTGGGTCAGTATACATACTATAGTTGAAGATCGATAGTTTAGGTCATCCTCATGTTACTCATCAAGAAAATTTCGGAACCTTAATGAAAACTGGGTCAAATAAATAAAGTAACATAATTGAGATTGACCCTTCCTAAGACTAGTTTTAGCATGACTCTGGATTGACCTATGCAAGATTAAGAATTAAGGTTTAGAGAATATATTGATCATACTATCTCCAACAACTATACTAAAATCCAGTCATAGCAAGACGACCAAGAATTCGCTATCTAGCTGTTAACTTCACTTTTATGAGGACCCTAAATTGACAGCCACAGACACGACATGTATTGAGCCATCTACACTGGCTCAAGATCCCTAGACACCTTTTAAAGACCTAATGACCATCATGATCATTAAATTCATCCTAGGAGGAGTTCTACCAATATTGACCCCCTTTGAACCCATAAAGGGTCTCCTAAAACCCTAAAATTGAGATTGACCCCTTTGAATCCATCTAGGGTCCTTAAAACCCTAAAAATCAGATTGACTCCCAATACACCCTCTTTGAGGTAAAACAATGATGACACCCTAAAATGATCATATTAGTAATGACAAACCCTAGTTTGGTCAACCTTGACTCAATGGTCACCAAATTGACCATTTGGTCAATTCTAGACCTTGTGGTCACCACATTGACCATTTAGTCAACATTGGCCTCAATGGACACCCAACGGACAATTTGGTCAACCCTGACTCCAAATTTGTCAAACTGGACAATTTGGTCAACCTTGAGACTAAATTGGTCAAACCAAATACCAAATTGGTCAAATTGGACAATTTGGTCAATCCAAACACTAAATTGTTCAAATTGGACTATTTGGTCAACCTTGACACCAAATTGGCCAAACTGAACCATTTTGGTCAAACCAAATACCAAATTGGTCAAACTAGACCATTTGGTTAACCCAAATACCAAATTGGTTAAACTGGACCATTTTGGTCAAACTCAAACACCAAATTGATCAAACTAGGCCATTTGGCCAACCATAAACCTAATTAGTAAACCTTGGTCAACTTGTGAAATTTGATCAAATTAGTCAACCTAGGTTAAATTGATCAATCTTGGTCAAATTATTCAACTTTGGTCAAAATTGGTCAACCATAGACCACCATGGTCAACCTTACATAACCCTAGCCAACTTTGATTCAATTGGTCAACCTGGGCCAAATTGGTCAATCTCAGTCACCATGGTGAACCATACATCATCATGGTGAACCATACATCACATTGGTGAACCATACATCACCCTGGTCAACTTTGATCCATCGATCAAGTTAGGACAAATTGGTCAACCTTGGTCAAAATTAGTCACCATAAATTATCGTGGTCAACCCTACATCACCCTAGTCAAGTTTGATCTAATTGGTAAATTGGGTCAAATTGGTCAACCTTGGTCAAATTGATCAACCTTGGTCAAATTGGTCAACCTTGGTCAAATTAGTCAACCTTAAACCCCCATGGCCAACCCTACCTCACCCTGATCAACTTTGATCCAATTGATCAACCTAAGACTTCTTCAATCAACTTTGGTCCATTAGTCAAATCCAGGTCATCACGATCAATCATACACCATCAAGATAAATTTGTGGTCTCATGATCCAATTTTCTTAATTAATTAAGGATATGAAATTAAGTTTTGTTGGACCATAACTCAAGGCCCAACCTCATGGCAACCCAAGTCTATGCTTGATACTCAAACCCAAATCCAATTCATGACCCATGGCTATTAAATTGCCAATGAAATTATAAGACCCATTATGACATAACAAACCCACTGAATACATTAAGACACCATAAGCCACAATTTTTTACTAAAGATCAAAACACAACATGATAGGATGACACATGGCTTTTCATATGGTATCTACCTCATCTTGGAAAGAAGATATGTCATGCTCATCATGAGCACACCATTTTTTTTTGGCTTTTTCAAAACACATCATAAGAGGATGACACATGGCTTCTCACATGGTATCCACCTCATATCCTTATCTACCTCATCATGGAATGAAGATATGTTATGCCAACAATCTTCACTATATTCAAAGCTCATCATGAGAACACCTTAAGGAAACTAAACATGATTATTTAGCCAAAACATTATCCTCAAAACCATAATGTGCCACCTCCTTCTTCCTTCAATTAAACTCAACCTTTTTCATGGCTTCCTCATGGCTATAAAAAGCCATACCCGAGAGCTCACATGAAAGGGAGAATGAGAGGAAGAGCTCTTAAACCTTGATACGCCTCGACCTGATTTGACTCTAAATTGGACCTATGAGAGGCTTTGCAAGGAACAAATGATCCTTCTTGTCATGCTCAATTGAGGCTTCACCTCTTGAGACTAGGTATGTGATCTTAACCTTAATTTTCTGCTCGGGTCTGAGTCTTTGTGAAGAAAATCATCACACATTACCCATATAGCTAGAAGGATATAATTGCCTTGATGAGATCAAAAATTTCTTAAGGCTAGAAAAAGTCTCTAAGTCGGAAAATACCAATTTTTACTAAGTTTTGTAATTATTTTTAAAAATAATAATTTAAAAAAATGAGAAAATTGGAAATAAAAATGGAAATTTAATTGGAAAAATTAAAAATTACACCAACTCAAAAATGTCAATTTTCAACTCCAATGATACCTAAAAAAATGCCTAGACATTAGGAGGGGGAGGGTATTGGCAAATTTTAAAAATGTTATGTTTTATCTCAAATTAGGGTTTAATGCATTAAAGCTTTTGGACAAAGTGATAAAATCCTCATGACTTTTTATCAAATCATATTCAAATCTCTTAGTTTCAACCAAATGAACCTAAGTCAATTCAAACTTTTCAGGTTCAACTAAATGAGCCTAATTCAGATCCAAATTACTGGGGTTCAACCCAAATTGAACCCAAATCAAATACAAACCCTTAAGATTCAACCAAACTTAATTTCAAGATAAAACAAAATTAGGTCTAGCCCTACATAGACCTAATTGATCTCATTAAGTTTTACTTACATTAAGTTTAATTACCTTTAAACCTTAATTAGGTCTAACCCTAATAAGACCTAATTAATCACCATAAGCATTAACTTAGGCTTAAGTAACCATAAATCTTAATTAGGTTTAACCATAATTAGACCTAATTAATATCCTTAAGCTTACTTACATTAGGCTTAAGTGACCTTTAACACTAATTAAGTGTAACCCCAATATAAGCTATATAACTTTCATTAAGCCTTACTTACATTAGGCTTAATTAAACTTAAACCCTAATTAGGTCTAACTCAAATTAGACCTAATTAAACCTCTTAAGCCTTACTTAAATTAGGCTTGATTAAATTAAACCCTAATTAGGTCTAACACTAAGTAGACCTAATTAATTCTATTAAGTCTTACTTACATTAGGCTTAATTAACTTAAACCCTAGTTAGTTCTAACCCTAACTAGACTTAATTAACCTTCATTAAGCCTTACTTACATTAGGCTTAATTAAACTTAAATCTGAATTAGGTTTAACCATAATTAGACCTAATTAATATCCTTAAGCGTTACTTACATTAGGCTTTAGTGACCTTTAACACTAATTAAGTCTAACCCCAATTAGACCTAATTAACCTTCACTAAGCTGTACTTACATTGAGCTTAATTAAACTTAAACCCTAATTAGGTCTAACCCAAATTAGACCTAATTAAACCTATTAAGCCTTACTTAAATTAAGCTTAATTAAATTAAACCCTAATTAGGTCTAACCCTAAGTAGACCTAATTAAACCTATTAAGCCTTACTTACATTAGGCTTAATTAACTTAAACCCTAGTTAGTTCTAACCCAATTAGACCTAATTAACGTTCATTAAGCCTTAGTTACATTAGGCTTAATTAACTTAAGCCCTAATTCAATCTAGCCCTAATATAGCCTTTTTAAATCTATTAAGCCTTACTTACATTAGGCTTAATTAACCTAAGCCCTAATTAGGTCTAACCCTAATTAAACCTAATTAAATTTATTAAGCCTTAATTACATTAGGCTTAATTAACATAAACCATAATTATGTTTAACCCCAATTAGACCGAATTAACCTTCATTAAGCCTTACTTACATTAAGCTTAATTGACCAAAACCCTAATTAGACTTAATTAAACCAATTAAGCCTTACTTACATTCGGCTTAATTAAACTTAAACCCTAATTAGGTCTATCCCTAGTTAGACCTAATTAAACTGATAAGCCTTACTTAAATTAGGCTTAATTAACTTAAACCCTAATTAGGTTTAACCTTAATTAGACCTAATTAAATCCTTAAAGCCTTACTTACGTCAGGCTTAACTAAACTTAAACTCTAATTAGGTATAACTTAAATTAAACCTATTAAGCCTTGCTTACATTAGGCTTAATTAAACTTAAACCCTAATTAGGTCTAACCCTAACTAGACCTAATTAAACCTATTAAGCCTTACTTACATTAGGCTTAATTAACTTATACCCTAATTAGGTCTAACCCTAATTAGACCTAATTAAACCTATTAAGCCTTACATATATTAGGCTTAATTAACCTAAACTCTAATTAGTTCTAACCCTAATTAGACATAATTAAAACTATTAAGCCTTACTTACATTAGGCTTAATTAACTTAAAACATAACTAGAACAAACCCCAGTTAGACCTAATTAACCTTCACTAAGACTTACTTAAATTAGGCTTAATTAAATTAAACCCTAATTAGGTCTAACCCTAAGTAGACCTAATTGAACCTATTAAGCCTTACTTACATTAGGATTAATTAACTTAAACCCTAATTAGTTCTAACCCCAGTTAGACCTAATTAACCTTCATTAAGCCTTACTTACATTAGGCTTAATTAAACTTAAACCTAAATTAGGTCTAACCCTAATTATTCCTAATTAAACTTATTAAGCCTTACTTACATTAGGCTTAATAAAAATAAACCCTAATTCAGTCTAGCTCTAATTTAGCCATTTTAAATCTATTAAGCCTTACTTATATTAGGCTTAATTAAACTTAAACCCTAATTAGGTTTAACTGTAGTTAGACCTAATTAAACCTATTAAGTCTTATTTACATTAAACTTAACTAACATAACCCTAATTGGGTCTAACCCTAATTAGACCTAATTAAATCTATTAAGCCTTACTTACATTACACTCATTTAACTTAAACTTTAGTTAGGTCTAACCTTAATTAGATATAATTAAACCTATTAAGCCTTTCTTACATTCGGCTTAATCAAACATAAACTCTAATATGGTCTAATAGTAATTAGACTTAATTAAGCCTATTAAGCCTTAATTACATTAGGCTTCGTCAAACATGAACCCTAATTTGACCAAATTAAGCCTATTAAGCCTTACTTATATTAGGCTTAACTAAACATAAAACATAATTAGGTCTAACCCTAATTAGTCTTAGTTAAACCCACTATGCCTTACATTATGCTTAATCAAACTTAGACTCTAGTTAGGTCTAACCCTAATTCGACCTAATTAAAATCATTAAGTCTTACTTACATTAAGCTTAATCAACCATAAATCCTAATTAAATATAACTCTAATTAGAATTAATTAAATATTTAAAACTTAGCCAAATTAAGCTTAACTTCAATCTTTAATCTCAAATGAACTTATCTCAAAGTATACCTTAGGTTTAACCCAAATTGAACCTAAGTCAACCTACAACTTAGGATTCAATCCAAATTGAACCTAGTCAACCTAAACCTTAGGTTCAACCCAAATTGGACCTAAGTCAACCTAAAACTTAAATTCATCCTATATTGAATCCAAGCCGACTTAAGCTTTAATTTCAACTAACACTGAACCTAAATCTTAAAGTATATCCAACAATAGACCTAACCATTCTCTCTTAATTTCAACTGACATTGAACCTAAATCTTAAATTCTAGCCTACATTAGACTTAATCATTCTCTCATAAGTTTAACTGAAACTGAACCTAAATCTTAATTCTAGCCTACAATAAACTTAAACAATTTCTCTTAGGTTGAAATCACACTGGACCTAAACTAAACCTTAAGTCTAACTTACATTAGACTTCATCATACTTCCTTAAGTTTGACCTACATCGAACCTAAAGCTTAAGTCTAACCTACATTAGACTTAACCAAACCTCCTTAGGTCAAACCTACATCGAACCTAAACCTTAAGTGTAACTTACATTAGAATTAACCAAACCTCTTTAGGTTTAACCTACATTGGACCTAGAATTTAATTCTAACTTACGTTAGACTTGATCAAATTTCTTTAAGTTTGACCTACATCGAACCAAAACCTTATGTTTGTCATATATCAGACCTAAACAAACTTCCTTAGGTTTTAGGTTTAATCTACATCAAGCCTAAACTCTAAGAATAACCTACATTAAACTTAGCCTATCTTCTTTAAGTTTAATCTCAACCCTAAGACTTAATTTAAATTAAATTTAAAGATGAAGGTTCAACTACCATCAAAATTTAGCAACCAAAATCAACTAACATACAACCAAACAAATGTAAAATTCAAATGACTTAAAATTCACCCTAAAAGACATTAAAAATTATACTTAAACCTTAAAATGTAACTTGGTGTGAGAAGATATTTTGAAGGAGGTAACCCATGGTTGCTAAAAAATTATCTTTCAGTCACTCATGACTAATAAAACCACAAACTTAATGACCTAGGATGATGAAACGACAAATTGACAAAATTGAACCCTAATGAACAAAGTTCACCGAACTCAACTTTAATATTTGTGTTCAGATCTACGAAGATCTCTTGGAAGGCACAATCTGTGGTTGCTAACAAGTATTTTCTTGTCTTGGTTTAAAGACCTTTCAAACTAAGTAGATTTGAATACCCTTACCGCCCCTGGACAACGAAGCCATAGACATCTTGATCAGGTAGATTAAAAAATTTTTCAACCAAATAAATTGATAAATTAAAACATGATTTCATGGTTAATCATGTTTTGTTTTGCGGGTTTTCTAAAGACATGAGACAAATTACACTTTAGATTTCCTTTGCATGTTATTAGAGTGTGCTAACTTAATTTTGCAGGGATGATATTCTGAAGCAAAAAAGGTGAACCTCAAGACAACAAAGCAACAAAATAATGCAACAAAACAAAAAAACCAATTGACATAAATAAAATAAATAAAATGGAAAAAACAAAATGATAAAATAAAACCTCTAGGGTAGAATAAGATACTTAGAAACTTATTACCCTAGCCTCATACATTGATGTTTCTTTTATTGACCTTGACACATAAAATTTCTCAGAGAACAAACATTAGTTTTAATCAGGAGTTTTCTTAAGTAGTTTTAACTACTTAAGATGAAATTAACTAGAAGAGCTTGCTCTTATAAGAGTGTTGATGAACTCAGAATAGGTATTGCACTTAAATCTCTAGTTATGAAACTTTCATGTGGTTTTCTTTGCATGAGAATCTCAAAAATCAGACAATTCTGAATTCTCTATAAATCCTCTATGACTTTTTCTTTTGTTTTATATTTTCATTTGTCATTTTCCTCGTTCCCCAAATTACTTAACATCTTAAGGTCATCCATGTGATCTAAAAAGAATAAATCATTTGGAGAATAGGGCAATAAAATAGATAAATAAAGTGACGACTCCTTTCGACAACAAAATCAATCAACGACAGGAATTAACAAAAAAGGTGACATTGTTCGAATGACAAAAAGAGAGTGCCCACTCCGTTAGGGACTTTTCTCTCTCCCAGTATGTGGTTAATCCATTTGTTTTCTTACTTTAGATTATCCATCTTTTGAAAAATTTGGTTATCTCTTCTTCAATTCTATCTTTTGCTCATATGGATTTAGATAGAATTGACATCGTTTTTATCCAAAGAGTTAGTCATGAGGATTGAACCCTAAGATAATACATTCCAAAAATGACAAAACAAAATGACATAAAAAAATTAAAAAAAAACAAACTCCTAGTTTACAAAATGAGTCTAAAAGCATTTGACATTGTAAATTTCTCATAAATTACCAAGATTGTTGTGATGGATTCTCTGAAGTTGATCTTTTTCTACCCACAAGATTCTGATTTGCAGGTTAAGAAGGCAACTAGCTACCAAAAAAGAAATCATTAGTCAAATTTGGGTCTAGATTTGAAGTAGTGGCCTACCACATATGATAATGAAGTAACTGCTAATGAGGTCATAGAACCTTTAAATGAGTTTAACTTAAATAAGGATCTCTTTCTTCTGGTAGCTCCCTCTGAGAGAGCTTTCACAAGGCAAACATTTATGAGGTCCATAGTAATCTTCCATTAAGAGAAGAAAATATGAGTTGAATAAGGATGTGATGATCCGCCACCATCCATGCTTAAAGTTGGATCTAGTTCTAAGACTGGCCAGCTAACTTTCCCTCAACAAAGAAATGAAAATTGCTCTACTCTAAGGAAAATGGGGAAGAATGAAATCAAAACAACCGATAGGCTATTTTGCATACTTGTAAAAAAAAAGAAAGATGTTCAAACTCATGACTTTAGATAAGATAGGATGTGTAGTTTCCACATCAATGAAAGAGGACTTATTGAACAAAGGAAGGGAGACCTACCTAAGCTCCCTGCTAACTTAGAAAGCTACAATAACCCGGGTACCGACTAATAGTCGCTTGGGAACTATGATAACGGACACTGCCATAACAAAAGCTAGAATGAGGCACCATCCAGCTTCTTTATCAACACACACCAAATTACTTTTGAAAACATATGAAACATCTACTAAGATGAAGAACCGATATAAAAAAATCATCAATAGAAAGGAAATCCAGAAAGGAGTGATCTAAGAAAGAAACTCCAACATTTTGACAAAAAAAAATGATTTCAAGCGGAAATAAAATTAATGTTCTAATAACTGGGCCCTTGACTTCAATAAATCTTCATACTGAGTCCTAAGTAAATTTTAAAAATAATATAGTGTGATCAAAATACATTTAATTGACTAAGGATATTATAAGAATGATTAGGTCCAAGCTTTTGAATGAGTTATAATATCTCATAATTCATCCTAAGGGGTGTTTAAGAATTATTAATTAGGGAAGTTTAGAAATTCAAAACACTTAAAATATGCTCCACTAGATATAGTAATTCTCTTAGAAGAAGCTTGAGGTGAGCATAAAATCAAAATTTATTATTTTAATTTAGACATTCAAAATCTTTAAAAGAAATATGTTGCACCTAATATAGTAATTCCTTGAGAAGAAACTTGGGGTGAGCATGAAATCAAAAATTGGTGTATGAATTTGGACATTCAAAACCCATAAAATATGCTCCACCAGATATAGTAATTCTCTGAGAAGAAGCTTGAGGTGAGCATAAAATCAAAAGTTGGTGTTTGAATTCAGACATTCAAAACCTTTAGAAGGAATATGCTCCACCAAGTATAGTAATTCCTTGAGAAGAAGCTTGAGGTGAGCATGAGATCAAAAATTGTTGTCCTAATTCTTCCCTAATTGATAAAACTTAAAAAACTGTCTTACAAAAACTCTTCTGATATTATATTTAAAAGAAAATTAAGTGAACATTCCTTTTGGTCGGCTATTAATTGGCTCATACATATTTTTAGAAAATAAAAAATAATTAGATTTAATAATCAAAATTTTGAAAACTACCTAGGCCTAGAAAGAGGGAACTAAAGGAAAATTAATTAAAATTCTACGATGGAGTCATATCTTTCAATGCCCAGAAGATCCAACTATAATCTCAATTCATGAACGTTAGAATGATTTCTCAAAGATGATATAAACAACCTTATAAAAAATAAAAAAAAGATTAACAAGCAGTATAAGATAATGATATGAATGGTTAATGGAAGCCTTATGGGCCTATTGTACTACATACCAAACACTGACATGGTCAACATTGTACATTTGAAACTATGCTTCCACTTGAAGTATAACTGCCTTCTCTCTGAGTGACATTAAAAAATAAAATAACAGAAGAAAGAAGTTTGAAATTGTGACTTGAAGAACCTGACAACTTGGAAGGAAAACACTTTCATGCTTAACATTATTGGAGTTGTATTAAAAAAATGATGTGGACACACGACAAATTGGTTCTTCTGAGAACATTTCAAATTGGAAATCTGGTCTTGGTACTCTAAAGACCTATTCTTACTCATCACAAAATAGATGGAAATTTGAACCGATATTGGGGGGGGGGGGCGTATGTCATAAAAAATACATGTTATGGAGAATCCTACCAGCTGGTAGATTACTAAGGAAAAAGAATAATACCCCCAATCAATAGGAAGCATTTGAAAAAGTATTACGCAACATAAAATAAAATGAATGACTTGTATTTTAAACTAGGAAACAAATGACCAAAACAAAAATGACATCAACCCAACTTTATAAACGACATAAAAATTGAATCTCAATCCTCACACATACTAAACGACAAACATGGGCAAAAATTAAATTCCTTCAAGAGACTTATGCCCAAAAAACGTTAAGAATTCAAAACAATTCGTCAACTCTATGTGTTTTTCTACACATCCTCCTACTATTGGATGTAAGGCCTTCCTCACACGGAGTTATGGCTTTCCTGTAGCTTACCTATTTTTCTTTTAGGATATCATACCCCTAACATTCGTTTATATTGAAATACATCTTTGAGTAGTAGTATAAGACCTTTTTAGATGGAGTATGGCATCTTCTCTCTTTGTTTACTGGATGTAAGACCTTCCTAACACGGTGTGGCTTTCCTTTAGCTCTTTCTTTAGGATAGGATATAAGTCTCTTAACATTCTCTCCCAAGACTGAAATTTGACATATCTTGGAAGTGGTATAAGGCCTCATTTAATGGAATATGACATCCGTCTACTTTTTTACTACTGGATGTAAGACCTTCTTGACACGAAATTATGGCTTTCCTTCAGCTCTTCCTTTGGAATAGGATATAAGTCTCTCTATTTTCTTTACCAAAACTGAAATTTATCATCTATGAGTAGTGGTATAAGACCTCCTTCATTGGAGTATGGCATCTACTCTCTTTCTTTCTATTGGATATAAGGCTCTCCTAACACGGAATTTTGACCTTCCTAGCTTTTATTTTGAGATAGGATATGAGTCTCATAGCATTCCTTCCCATTACCGATATTTGACATTCTTGAGTTATAGTATAAGACCTTCTTAAATGGAGTATTGAATCTACTCTCTCTCTTGCTATTGAATATAAAGCCTTCCTAACATGGAATAATGGCTTTCCTATAGCTTTTCGATTAGGATAGGTGGTCCCAATTCTTTGGTATAGATGTAAAATGTGATGTATGTGATTATATGCTTAATTTTTTAAATAGTTATTCTTAATTTGCATCAAAGTTAAAAACTTGATCCAAAGAAAAAGCTAGGTAGGTTTTCCACTATGAAACAAATGAGAATACAATTATAATATTTAAATATGTGATATTACGCAAGTATATGTTTGGTTATCAAGTATTTTCGGAATTTTTTATTACCATAGGGAGAATAACAATATGCACTTTAGGAAAGTAGAAACTTTAGATGACAAAAAAATCTACTTCGCAAAATATTCTTACTTGAACTTAAGATGTTATAATAGAAATGAAAATTCAATTCATTTTGTAATTTTTTATTTATGTGAATTAGGTAATCAACTAATTAACTTAACTAAATATTTGTAAGATGAAGGCTATATAAATAAAATATCTTTTTTTATCTTGAATCAGTAATAAGTATAAAAATTCTATTGTGGAAATATGCTAAATGTGTTGTGCCAAAAAGGAGCAAATATATTATTTACCCTTACTAGAGAATTATAAAGAACATTGGCTAATCTATAGCTTGAATAGTCTGGAAGACAGATTAGGTAGGAAAGATACCAACTCTCATTCTAGAAATCCCTCCTCTCCCTCCCTCCTGGGGGCTAACATTTCATTTCAAAACATAAAAGTATAAATTAAATCGGGGGCTCTAGCCTATCACTCTAAAGTCCTCTAATTTTATGCCCTTGAAAAATTTACTTTCCTATTTATTTGCATTCAACCTCATGAACTACATTCTCATTTATGAAATAAATATGTAATTCTAACCATTTGTTGACTGAGACAATACCATCTCAGGTCTTACATGCTCTCACAACAGGTATTAACATCTTAATTGACCAAATAAAGAAGTAAATGAAGTGTAAGCTTTCAAATCATCAGAACTTCTTCAAACATTGAAGTCTAATACTTCACACAACATCCTTTAAACACTTAATCATTTATCATTTTAAAGAAAAAGATAAGGAAAACTACTCAAAATCCATTGAGAAAATACAACCACACATGAGTTTAAATGTAGAAATCTTGCACACAAACAAGAAATCTAGATTAAAACCAAGTGGAGTCACAAAGATAAACACTTATCTCAAATCCTCTCCACCAATTGTCTTGAGGTTCCATTGAATTCTCTTACTTCATTCACAATACAAACTAACACTCAAAATAAAAAGAAAGTGGCCGGTGGCGAATACTTGGATGTATGATGGCTATAAAATTTGATGGGTGGTTGACCTCTTCTCTTAGATAATCTAAGTATTTTCTTATAAAAATCTTATGGGTGCATTGGTGTCTCCTCAAAAGCCAATTGAAAGAATTTTTGTGTCCATGGGATATTTCCCACATTTTTAGCAAGGATTGCTTCAAAAACCTGTTCAAAAGTTTGTCTAAATTTAATAAATAATAAAATAACTACTTCTGGCGCTTAAGCGCGACATACCTGGCGCTTAGGCGTCAGTCCTGGATGCTTAGGCACCCTAGTTTATTTTTGCTCCAAATTTGACCCTACTTCACTCCTTTTAGCATTTTTCATCCATTTGATTGTACCTGAAAGAAAAACACACAAATACCTTTTATTAAAGTGCAATATGTAAAAAATAGGTATTAAAATGTGTATAAAAACACTATATAGTTTAGGTGTATCAAAATCCCCCAAACTTAAGATGTTACTTGTTCTCAAGTGACCTTTCAATCCTTAAAAACCAATATAAGTAGATGATGTATATGAGTTTCTTTAGGAGTAATGAAAACTTTGATGTAAAAATTTAGTACTCCAATTTAGAAAAAATAATAGTAAATGAGACCAACTTAGAGTTTAAAAATTTTTAAAGTTAAGAAATATGAAATAATGAGTTTCTATCAAATTCAGAAATATTGTAGATTCTCCAAATATATAGTTTAGGTATTTTATATTCTCCACTTAAAAATTTTTATTAAGCATAATTTTACTTACTATATTATATCCTTAAGCTGAAGAGTTTCTCAAGTCTATACTTAAAAAAGATCAGATGTAGAACCAATTTTTAATTAGGCAATAATCCTCATGCTTCTCCTCCATTTTTTAATTTTTCTTTTATTTTTACTTTTCTTTTTCTTTTTCTTTTGTTTTTCTTTCATTTTTGTTTTCTTTTTCTTTTTCTTAGGCAAGGATTACTATATCTGGATATTCCTTTGATGACTTTGAACCGCACTCTTCATTTCCTAAAGTAAAGAGTTGATATTTTTCTTTTACTTAAAAATATAATAATTGTTTTGAAAACTACTTACAATAGAAGAAATTTAAGTTTTGAAAATAAAAATCTAAATCTTCTAAATTTTTCAAAAATACAATTTTTCCTACTAAAGATAGTTACACTAAATTTAGCATTTTCCACACTAAAAATTTTAACTTTATATTTTTCTTCATTACTATAAATTTTAACTAAGTTCTCTTACTCATTTATATATTCAAAATTTTACCTCCCTAATATAACTTCATATACATGATCATTTTTCTTGAAATCAAAAATAAATTTATTTGAAGCACAATTGAGAACAAATAAAATTTTAAATTCCTTAGAAAATTTTCATCCCTCCCTCAAACTTAAATTTTTAATAAAAATAAAACATTTTAGCATTCTATAAATATTGGCAGGAATGAAAACTAAAAATAATATGCTTGCAAGAATTTTCATATCTTAAATATGCAAGTACAAAAAATTAAAATCGAAGTAAGAAAATAAATTGATCAAATTTTAATTTTCTTAACATATAGACATTCATCTGAATTCTATGCAGTGAAGTATAACTTAAAAGCAAAAAAACACAGTGAGAAGCATACATGACTATAACATTAAGAAGAATAACTGGTAGTAAATTGAAGATTTTAAACATACAACATTTAAGTAAAAAGTTAGCTAGATTTTAAACATGCACAAACTAACTAAATACATTAAACAACATAATTAACACAATTACTACCACACAAACATTACAACTACTCACAAAACACAAATACATCACAGTAGGTGTACAACAAAACACAACATAATAAAAACTAACAGTCTCAACAATAACAACTAAAAACACATCATAAAGTACAAAACAACTGCAGTAACAATAGTTCACAACAATACATACACTAAAAACATCTAACAAAACTAAAGATCCAAACTAATCATCATTCTCCTCTTCATCACTATTGTCACTACGCCAAACTGCTGCAGGCTGGTACGGCGGATATCTGGGGTACTAAGGAAATAAAACATCCTGATTACCTCTCATAAGGTTTTCCATAGCTAAATTGAACTCATCATCATAATCACTATGTCTCTTCATATACCCATCCATGTGCTATGCAAAATGTTCTAAATCCGACACCTTACCCACAGTGTAGTTAAAATTATCCAAAATCTTCTGTAATACCTATGACTCAGAATCAGATACTAAAGTCTGACCCCATAATGTAAAAGCATGTGAAGTAGAAGCTTATGAAGTTGAAGCAGCAGAACTGCTGGAGAATCCACCCCTCCAACAAAAAATAGAATGATGTGAGTAAGATTTCACATTCACACTGGTAATGGGCTTTAATGGCTGTAAGATCTCCTCCCAGCTATCAAATCTAACTCCAGCCTACTCACATAAGAAAAGATCAATGATGCGAATCCCAAACCTGTAGTAGTAGCAGCAATGACAGAACTGTTAATAGCTTCATGAATCAAAGATCCAATATCAATAAGCTTGAATTGCTGAATGAAATAGTTCAAGGTTGCTCGATCTCGAGTCACTTCACTAAGATGATTTGTAGGTAGCCGATGAGCAGAAATAAAATAGTGTCATGCCTTTGTAGTGGCATCCAACTTTACAGTAGAAAGTTTACTTTTATTTCATTTGTAATCTTTCAAGGCCCTCTTGCATTAGTCAAAGATGAAATAATCTCGTCTAACTCCTCTTATGTAGTACTATAGTTTGAATAAAAATACGAAGTACTCAGGGGTAATTGATAAAACTGATTAATTATCTGAGGGGAAAAAGGCACTCTCTTCCCTCTCACCATGATTCCTTCTTCATCAGCTTCATGGAGATTTGCATAGAACTCCCACACAACAGAAAATCACTGCGACGACCAAAAAAATAACATAACCACTCCCAATGGCGGCAAACAATCAAATCTTCAACAGCTCCTCCCAGACTTTTAAAACACATCTCAACAAATCAATTTTCTCGATTGCAATGCATCATTGTATCGATCCTCAGCTCTTGAACTGACAAACATGGTTGAATCGAATGGAGCCTTCTCCTTACTCCTCTTCATTCTTGGTTTCATTTCTAAAAAATGTATAAAATTAAAAATAAATTCCAAATTCAACTTCAAAGCACTAAACTAAACTCCTAAAAGCTTAAACCAACAAATCCATGCCTTTTCCATAGATTTTTCTCAAATTTTCACCATGAATAGTAATTTTTGGGTAACTCATGAATGTCTCAAAATACATGGTGAAAATAAAATTTCTTGCATAGAAATGATGCTCTTACCTCAAGAATATCAAATCTAGCAATTTTTACTTTAAATCTTCAAGAAATTTTCAAATATGGTAAGCTCTAGCTCCAAAATCACAAAATCCTAAGGATGAAGATGAAGTCGAGGTTTGGTAATGGTGTTTTTAGATCTATTTTGCTCTTAAAAACGTTCGCAAATTGGTTTTCAGAAATTAAGCGCGAAAGGTTCGGCACTTAGGCGCCTGGATCTCAGTTTAGGCAGCGTTTAAGCGCGGGTCTTGGCACTTAGGAGCTAGCGTAAAAATTTTGATTTTTTTTATTGAAGTGAAATGCACTCCTAGCTTAAGGCAACCAACCCTAAATGGTCTCATAACACTTTATATACTATTTCCATTCCTCTCAACCCTCTGACAACGACTTTTTATATTGCTAAAAATATAAGAATTTGACACCACTACTAGAAGATTTAAGCCCTCAGCAACGGCACCACAAAATTGATGCAACTTTTAATATGCAAGAATTTATGAACCCAGATTTATATATTTATAATGATTTTGTAAATTCATAATTTCAAACGCAAGTATACGTATCGCTCAAGTAATACAGGGCTCTAGTGGAGTTCTATTTATCTTCCCACAAGAGAAGCGAGGTAAGAGGTCCTTAGTCAAATTCTAATCTACTACTATTAGTCCTTAGTTTGGAATTGCGATTTAAGAGGTTTTACTAACATATACTCCTAAATGTAATTCTTAAATTTAACACAACTAATAAATACTCCCAAATGCAAATATTAATTCTAAAGATAACCCTTTTTTGATGAATTGGTTTGGAGAATTTAAAGATATTAAAAACTACTATTCCTATGAAATGAAATGGATAATGTAAAGGAATGAGATGAATTAAATATTGTATGTGCCAAATAGGAGCAATCTTATTCTTTACCCTTTAGTCCAGGCATAAATAACATTGACTAATCATATGCTTGTTTACTGAATCCATAGCTAGGCTAGGAAGATACCGGCTCTCACTTAAGAGCTCCCACATTCACCTCGCCTGAGGGCTAACATCTCCTCTTCAGTACTCAAATAATAGGATCGAATTGGGGATTTTAGTTTGTCACCCTAAAATCTCCAATTTACGCCCATCAAAGTATGTTTCATTATTTATTTTCATTCAACTCCCATGAACTTAACCATCCGTAGAATCTGAATGTGGCTCTACTTTGTTGAGTATTACACAGCTCTCTCGGGTCTTAATGCAATTAAATGAATTTTAATACTACAACTGGCTTAATTGTAATGTAAATAAAGTGCAAGTAAAAACCATCACATTGATAATTAAATCTGCTTCTAACTGTAATGCAATTAAAGTGCAAGTAAAAACCATCACATTGATAATTAAATCCGCTTCTAACATGCATCACAAAAATCATAGACATGAATTCTACTCATTACAAAAGAAAAGTAAAATAAAAATAACCGCATAATCTTCTCATACGATTATTTCCAAACAAGAAGAGAGACTAAGAGAATCCCATCACAAAGCACAAAGAAAACACAATGGAAACTTCACTTAACAAAAGCAAATCCACTAGATAAGTTTTTACAAAAATCTAAAGATAATGAAGAACACAATACTTAGCTTTTTCCCTTTGAAAGAAAGACGAATATCTCTCTCACAAAGTCTCCCATCGATCCATGCAATGCTAGAACATCTCCTTACAAATTCTCTCAAAATCTCCTCTCCAATCTCTCCAAAAGGGTAGAAATCTACATTTCTACTCCTATTCTAAAAATCCTAAACTTTCTCCACATTTTTCCTAACATTCCTCTCACAAAAAACCCTCTTTTTCTAACCTAAATTTGTTCTTTTAAAGTGTAGGGGCAAAGTTTGAAGAGTTGCCACGAGAATCCTTTTAAAAATCATCCAAATACGTTGAATTTTGGCTCATAACCGCCAAAAGTCGGTCTATAGTCCTCCCGGGCGCTGTCGCCGGGCTCGAGGGTGCCATCGGCGAGCTTATCTGTCATTTTTTGGTCTTCTCAGATAAATCTCTCCGTCGGTGCTATTTTGGGCGCCGTCGGCGACCAGACTGCGCAGCTCCACCGTTTCACTCTGTTTGGCTCCATTTTAGCTCTATCTTGCCCAATTTCAGTTGTTTTGTGTTCTTAACAGATAGCCCTACAAAATAAGCATAAAAATAAACTTCCTTTAAAGTGTAATCTCATTCAAAAATATGAAAGAAATGTAAAAGAGATTAAGTATCAAAAGACTTATCGAAAGGTGACATGGAAAAATTTTATTTCTTGCTCGTTTTTGCACCAAATTGTACCGTTTTTGTTTCTTTTTCTCCAAAAGTCCATTTATTTTAATTGAAACCAAAAACATGCAAAATATCTTATTTTAAAGAGAAATATCATTAAAATTAAGCACAAAATGTATATTGAAAATCAAGCATTTTTTAGGCGTATAAAGACCCCCAAACTTAACTGTTACTTGTCCTCAAGTAACACTATAACTTTAAAAACCAAATATGTTAACTTGTGGTTGTGGGTTTTAATAGAGTTTCCTATAATTTTGTCTCAGAAATGTTATAGTGTAACTTAGGAGAAATCTTGGCAAATCAACCTAAAACTAGAGTGTAAGAATATCCCATATTCAACTTAGGAATCCTGATTTTCTATTTACTTCAAAAGTTATTTAAACTTGTCAAACTAAAGATTCATAGAAACTATAAAAATAAAATTTAAGCACCTTTTCTATACCAATTTGACCAATACCTTTAAATAAGAATAATCTTAGGATTTTTTCTAAGTCTTTTCATTTAAAAAGATTCAAGTGAAACCAATTTTTGATTAGGATTTTCCTCAAGCTTCTCCTCACATATTTTCTTTTGACTTTTTTTTTCTTTTCTTTTTCTTTATGGATTTTTTTTCAATCCTTTCTTTTTATTTTCTTTTAGGATCTTTTTGATCCCTTTTTTTTCTTTTTTTTTTGGAGGATTACTATATCTGGATAGGCCATTAATAATTTTGAATTTCACTATCCTCTTTCTAAAGTCCAAAACTGAAAACTTTCCTTCACTTTTTTAAATTGTAAGTATTAGGTTGAAAAAGGTTTCAATAAAGGCTCAATTCTCAATAAGTATAAATCTAAGAATCTTAGCTTTTCAAATATTCAACTCCTTTCTACCATAAATAGCAAAATCATTTTCTTAAAGTTTCCTACAAAATATCTTAACTCTAGAACAGTTTCTTCACAAAGGATTTCAACTAAATTATTTTTCTAACATTCCTAAAATCAAATTTATAGTAACCTAAAGATAACACCACATGCCACAAATCATTTTAAAAGTGATATAAAATTAAATACAGGTTACTGAGGACAAATAAAGTTAACTTTGAAAGTTATTTTTCTTTTCCCCCCCAAACTTAAATTTTTAAACATTTTGCAATTAATTCTATAAAATGTAGCAGGAATAAAAAGTAAAAATTAAATCTACTTACTACTACAATATCCTATCAAATTCATATATATGCATAATCAGGATAGAATGACAGCATAAGAAAGTAAATCTAGCCTAAAACATGCAAGCAATAATATTAAACTAAAAGGAAGTATATTCACTGTAAAATTTTATTTTTCGTCCTACCCCCAAACTTGATTTTTACCATGTATAACATTTAGTACAGAAAATATAAGTAGGAAGAAAATTAGTTTAGAAATTCTATCTACTACAAATTTCTATCAAAAACATCTACAATTATTTATTAGGATAGAAAACATGTAGTAGAAAGTAAATCTAAATTAAACATGCTAGAATGAAATTAACTAAACAAACTTATAACTAGCATAGCATGGATCAGCATTGTAATATAAAAAGGGTCTGCAAGTCTTATAAATAGTAACACAAACACCAACACAAACACACAAACAAAATAAATGAGGTCAATTCTTCCTCCATCTCATTGCATCTCACTAACTTACATCCAATTTCTAACGGAATCCCTACACAAATTTATTGGGTGCTTATAAATGATTTTATAGATTCTAATCCCAAAGATAAGATTATCCATGATATATTGGTTCTTGAGCACCAACACCAGACATCACCATAAACCAATAATTAAGCACCTCTAACAGTTATAAGGATAGTGTAAGATCACCCACAAGTTACTCTTCAAATAGGTTTGTGACTCTTATCAAATGAAAACAAAGTCCAAGAAAGGAAGTAACAAAATTGAGATGGAACTATCACTGTAAAAAATTCATAATGTCTTTTGTAAAACTAAAGTCCGGGTGAGACCCGAGATCTAGTGGATCGTCAATCTAACTACTACAAGATAACATACAAGTCTAACCATAATAAGAATTTAATGAATCATCTCCCTCATAACACACAAAAAGCAAATCAAAATACTAACAATCCAAACATCTACCAAACATCAAGCAAACAGATCAATCCATGATAGCGACTTTTTATATACCTAAAAATACACGAATTTGACACCACTACTAGAAGATTTAAATCTCCGGCAATGATGCCAAAAACTTGATGCAACTTTTAATATGTAAGAATTTATAAACCCAGATTTATATATTTATAATAATTTTGTAAATTCACAATTTCAAACGAAAGTATACGTATTGCTCAAATAATACATGGCTCTTGTGGAGTCCTGTTTATCGATCCCACAGGGAAGCGAGGTAAGAGGTGCTTAGTCAACTTCTAATCTACTACAATTAGTCCTTAGTTTGGAATGTTGATTAAAATGATGTTTTATCTAGTAACTACTCCTAAATGCAAATGTTAAATGTAAAGATAGTAACTATAGCTAAATGCAAATATCAATTCTAAAGATAACCCTTTTTGGATGAATTGGTTTGGAGAATTTTGAGATATTAAAAACTACTATTCTTATGTAATGAATTGGATAATGTAAAGGAATGAGATGCATGAAATATTATATGTGTCAAATAGGAGCATTCCTATCTTAAAGTGAATGAATAAAGTGAATTAGTTCAAATTGTATTGTGCCAAATAGAAGCATACCTATTCTTTACCCTTTGGTCCAGGCATAAAGAACATTGACTAATCCTATGCTTGGTTACTGATTCTGCCGTTACCCTTTGGTCCAGACATAAAGAACATTGACTAATCCTACGCTTGTTTACTGAATCTGCGATACCCTTTGGTCCAGGCATAAAGAACATTGACTAATCCTATGCTTGTTTACTGAATCTGTGGTTAGGCTGGGAGGATACCGGCTCTTACTTCGAAGCTGCCACGTTCCCCTTGGATGAGAACTAACATCTCCGCTTCAGTACTCAAACAATATGACAAAATTCGGAATTTTAGTCTGTCACCCTAAAATCTCCAATCATAGCCCATCAAAGTATATTTCTCTATTTAATTGCATTCAACTCCCATGAACTTAATCATCCATAGAATTTGAATGTGGTTCTACTTTGTTGAGAATTACACAGCCCTCTCATACAATAAATTTTAACACTACAACAGGCCTTTATTGTAATGTAAATAAAGTGCAAGTAAAAAACCATCACATTGATAATTAAATCCGCTTCTAACATGCATCACAAAATCCTAAAAATAAATTCTACTCATTACAAAAGGAAAGTAAAATGAAAACAATGGCATAATCTTCTCATACCATTATTTCCAAACAAGAGGAGAGAGTAAGAGAAGTCCATCACAAAGCACGAAGAAAACACAACGGAAACTTCATTTAACCAAAACAAATCCACTAGATAAGTGTTTACAAAAATCAAAAGATAATGAAGAACAGAATACTTAGTTTTTTCCCTATGAAAGAAAGACAAAAATCTCTCCCACAAAGTCTCCTGCCGATCCATGCAATGCTAGAATATCTCCTTACAAATTCTCTCAAAATCTCCTCTCTAATCTCTCCAAAAAGGTAGAAATCTACATTTCTACTCCTATTCTAAAAATCCTAAACTTTCTCCACACATTTCCTAACATTGCTCTCACACAAAAACCCTCTTTTTAACCTAAATTCTTTCTTTTGAAGTGTAAGGACGAAGTTTGAAGAGTTTCCACAAGAATCCTTTCAAAAAGCATCCAAATACGTTGAATTTCGGCCCATAACCTCCAAAAGTCTATCCATAGTCGTCTCGGGCGCCTTTGGCAGGCTCGAGGACACTGTCGGTGAGCTTTTCTATCATTTTTTGGTCCTCTCGGGTAAATCTCACCGTTGGCGCCATTTTGGGCGTTGTTGGCGAGCAAATTGCGCAACTCCAACGTTTCTCTCCGTTTGGCTCCATTTTAGCTCTGTTTCGCACCATTTCAGTTGCATTGTGTTCCTAACAGATAGCCCTACAAAATAAGCATGAAAAAAACCTTCCTTTAAAGTGTAATCTCATTCAAAAATATGCAAGAAATATAAAAGAGATTAAGCATCGAAAGACTTATCAATAGGTGACAAGGCAAAATTTCATTTCTTGCTCATTTTTTCTCCAAATTGCACCGTTTTTGTTTCTTTTTTTCCAAAAGTCCATTTCTTATACCTGAAACCAAAAACATACAAAATACCTTCTTTTAAAGTGTAATATCATTAAAATTAAGCATAAAATAGGTATGAAAATCTCAACATATTTTTCTTTGGTCAAAATCCCCCAAACTCAACTATTAATTGTCCTCAAGTAATTTTAGTACTACATAAAAGTTATGATCTATTGTAGTAAGGTTTTAATTCAGAAATACTATAAGTTTGATTTAAGTAAATACCATAGTGGGATTTTAAGAAAAAATTCAAGTAATTAAATTAACTCTGTAGGTATAAGATTATCTAGTCATCAAGTTTAATAGTTCTAGTTTTCTATTCATTTCAAGAATGACTATATGTTGTAATATCAAGTCACTTAGAATATTCAAATGATAGGAACTTCATGAGAACACTACTAGTAAAAGATGCTAATCCATAAATATAAGTTCAGGAATGTATTTAGGTTTTCCTTTTAGGTAGGTCCAGTGAAGCCAATTTTTGATTATGCATCTCCTCAAACTTCTCCTCACTTATATATTTTTTTCTTTCTTTTCTTTTCTAATTTTCATTTGGATTGCTTTCAATCTTATATATTTTTCTTTTTTTTCATGGATTTTTGTCAATCCTTTCTTTTTCCTTTTTCAAGTGAGGATTACTATATCTAGATAGTTTGATTTTGAACATCACATTTCTTTCCCTAAATTTGAAACTCAAAGCATTCCTTTACCTTATAGATATTTTGAACATCACCTTTCTTTCCCTAAATTTGAAACTCAAAGCATTCCTTTACCTTATAAAAATTTGATAGATTTTACATCATTGAGCCCCAATCTTTTCTTCTCAAATGAATTTCCAAAATAACTGTTACATCATTGAGCCCCAATCTTTTCTTCTCAAATGAATTTCCAAGATTCTTAATAATAACTGTTACATCATTGAGCCCCAATCTTTTCTTCTCAAATGAATTTCCAAGATTCTTAATACTTTTATAGTTTTCTTTACTTTAAATAGTTAACTATAGTCTTATTCTCTTATACTAAATATCTTAAGTAATAGTTTCCTTTACTTTAAATAGTTAACTATAGTCTTATTCTCTTATACTAAATATCTTAATTTACAAAATTAATTTTTCTTAGTTTCCTTTACTTTAAATAGTTAACTATAGTCTTATTCTCTTATACTAAATATCTTAATCAAAAAAATTAATTTTCATTACAAAATATTCCTTTAAATCTACCATAATATTTAAATATCTACAAAATATAGTTCATCATTACAAAAATATTTCTTTAAATCTACCATAATATTTAAATAGCTACAAAATATAGTTAATTTCACTACATGAAATCATATAAATAATTTTTGAAAATATTGAAATAGAGGACATCTAATAGTCAATCTTTTTCTTCCCTCTCCCAAACTTACACTACATAAAATCATATTAATAATTTTTGAAAATATTTAAATTGAGAACATCTAATAGTTAGTCTTTTTTTCGGTCCCCCAAACTTGCATTTTTAAATAATTTACAATTTAATTCCATAAAATGTAGCAGAAAGGAAAAGTAATTGAATCTACTAGCTACTGCAACATCCTATCAAATTTATACATGCTAAATCAGGATGGAATGACTACAGGAGTAAGTAAATTAAGCCTAAAACATGCTTTCAATAATATTAAACTAAAAGGAAGTATATTCAATTTAATATTTTATTTTTCTTCCTACCCCCAAACTTGTTTTTTAGCATATATAACATTTAGTGCAGAAAATATAAGTAGGAAGAAAAATAGTTTAGAAATTTTATCTACCACAAATTTCTATCAAAAACATCTACAATTATTTATTAGGATAGAAAACATGTAGTAGAAAGTAAATCTAAACTAAACATGCTAGAATGAAATTACTAACAAACTTCTAATTAGCATAGCATGGATCGACATTGGAATATAAAAATGGTCTTCAATTCTTACAAATTGTAACACAAACACAAACACACAAACAAGATAAATGAGGTCAATTCTTCCTCCATCTCATCGTATCTCTCTAACTTACTTCCAATTTCTAACAGAATTCCTACACAAATATATTGGGTGCTTATAAATGATTTTATATATTCTAATCCCAATGATAAGATTATCCCTGATATATTGGTTCTCAAGCACCAACACCAGACATCACCATATCCCAATAATTAAGCATCTCAAGCAGTTATAAGTACAGTGTAAAATCATCCATAAGTTACTCATCAAATAGGTTCGTGACTCTTATCAAATGGAAACAAAGTCCAAGAAAGGAAGTAATAAAATTGAGATGGAACTATCGCTGTAAAAATTCATAATGTCTTTTGTAAAACTCAAGTCCGGGTGAGGCCAGAGTTGTAGTGGACTCGTCAATCCAACTACTACAAGAGATCATACAAGTCTAACCATAATAAGAATTTAAGGAATCATCTCCCATGACACATGAAAACAAATCAAAACACTAACAATCCAAACATCTACCAAACATCAAGCAAACAGATCAATCCATACTAAAGCAAACACAATACAACACTAACAATCAAGACTCTTAAGCATACTAAATCAAGCCACAAAAATAACTATAGGTTGCCTCTCATAAAGAGCTTGATTTCACGTCGCTAGCCTGACAAATGATTCCACCTAGATCAAAATTCCAATTAATTAATCCTTGATCAATATTCCAATTTTTTCCAGATCTAGGGATTCCTACAAAGTCTTTAACTTTAAATTTTTCTTTTAGCTCTTCCTTTTCATATTGATTCATATCCTTGTTCCTCATATTTCATTCTAGTTCTTTCTTTCAGCTCTTCCTTTTCAGATTGATTCATATTCTTGTTCCTCATATTTCTTTCTAGACTAATATTCATTTCTCAATTTGCATATTAATATCATCTTTGAAATTTATAAGAAATGGATCTTTATATGATACTTCACGATCTCCCAAACTTTGGATCAGATTCTCTCTAAATAATTCAGATTCTAGATCAATATCCTCTATGATACTCTTCTGTTTCAAATTATCCTCCAATTCTTCAAAAATTTATTTCATTGATCTTTCAATTTTTTTGTCCTTATCTCTCAACTCAAAGCTCTTTTAAAACAAATCCTCAAATTCTCTTCTAAATATCAGTTCAATAATTTTAAATTGCTCATAATTCATTTTCGTAGGATTTATCTCAGAGTCACTAGGTAAAATCTCTGTGGGATAACTATTAATTGCATTAATAATCTACCCCAACATCAGAATCTCATTCATTTGTTTGTATAGCACGGAATATGTCATTCAGTGAATTTGAATAACTCTTTCATAGGAGATCATTTACTGATTTCATCATTCAATTCAGGTTCATCTTGTGATTGAGTCAAACATAAAGATATAGAGACTGGTGGAGTATATGAATTCACCAAATAGGTAGGATAACTTGGCATATGTTTCAAAGCTTCAGTGAAAGGAATATTTATCGTAATCTTCTTAAGTATGTCCATGAACTTTGAAAATTTTTTATCCAACTCATGTTGTCTAAGCCTTTGAGGAAATGGAGGTGGTGGTCTTTCCAAACTGATTTTAGTTGGAGATATTAATTTTCTCAGATCCTTAGAAACATGTTCTTCAGGTCTTTTAGTTTCCTTTGTTTCTCTCACAAGATTTTTCTCTTTTCTAACCACATCCTCTATCTCTTTTCCACTTTTTAATTGGACAAATTCTACTTGTTCATTAGTGTTCTCTTTAGGGTTGATCTCAATGTCGCTAGGAGGTGTTCCTTGGGGTCTATTTCTAAGTGAATTAGCAATTTTTCCCAATTGATTCTTTATATTTTTAATCGCAACATTTTGACTTTGCAACTGGTTTCCCATTTGCAATACCACTTCTTCCATAGACATCTTCTTATTCTTAAATTGTTGATCATTGTTAGAGTTTGGTGGATATGAAGGTCTATAGTTTGTGTTCCCATGATTATTCCAACTCCCATTAGGATTTGCATGATTATTTTTTCATTGTTCGTTTCCACCCCAAGTAGTGTGATTCTAGTTAAAATTAGGATGGTTCTCCCAACTTGGGTTGTAAAAGTTAGAGTATGGGTTGTTTATGGTATTTAAAGCATCATATGATAAGTTAGAATCAATCATATGCTCTAATGAACTTTTCTCACTTACTAGAGTAAGTTGAGGCTGGTTCATTCCAATTTGCTCAAACTTCCTTGGTATTACGACAACTTGAGATGCAAGAATTGTAATCACATCTGAATCATGAACACTGGCTACTTTTTTAGGATTTACCCTTGTAGAGGGCCATTGAAATTTGTTTGCATCCATATTTTCAATTAACACATACGCTTCATAAAATTGTTTTGATATTAATGATCCACCAATAGCAGCATCAATTATAAACCTAAGGGATTCTACTAACCCATTACAAGAATTTTGAATGATTAACCAATCAGGTAGAGCATAATGTGGACACTTTCTTAGGAGTTCCTTGAATTTTTCCCAGGCTTCGTATCTTTATTCCCCTTCATACTGACAAAATGAGATAATATCTTTCAAAGTTTAGTAGTCCTTGAAGGTGGAAAATACTTATTTAGGAATTTTTGAGTTAACTCCTCCCAATTTTTAATAGAGCCAGACGCTAATGAGTATAACCACATTTTAGATTTATCCTTTAGTAAGAAAGGAAAAAGCCTTAGTCTTACAGCATCGTCTGACATACCGTTAAACAAAATATAGCACAAACTTCTATAAAATTTGATAAGTGTAAATAACGATCCTCCAAAAGAGTTCCCTCAAACTAATTGTTCTGCACCAATTGGATAATCTCAGGATTTATTTCAAATGAGTCAGCTTCTACAACATGGTTTTGTATACTTTAGTGAATTTCAACTGTCGTAGGATTTACATAATTCCTCAATGAAGTAGGATGATTTTCCAATTTATTATTTTGAAAGTTTTCCATTTCCATTTCTAGTGTTTTGAGTCCTTTTTGTAATTTTTTTTTTTTTCAAACTCGGGATCATAAGGCACAAGTCCTGCAGATCCTTTGTTTTGCATACACAACACAACAGATAATACATTAACAATTAAACCAATAACAGATGAAATATATTCAACACAACAAAACATTTTCACGAACACTTTATTTTTCATAAAAATAATTTTTTTCTTTTTGTTTTCACAACACTTTTTCATATAAAAACACTTTTCACATAAAACAGTTTTTACGAAACTACAGCTTTCTAAGTCTAGGCCTAATTAATTCAACTAAAATTCTCCTAAAGTTCTTACCGAAGCTTCCCCGGCAACGGCGCCAAAAACCTGACAGTGACTTTTATATACCTAAGAATACACGAATTTGACACAACTACTAGAAGATTTAAATCCCCGACAATGACGTACAAAATTGATACAACTTTTAATATGTAAGAATTTATGAACCCAAATTTATATATTTATAATGATTTTGTAAAGTCACAATTTCAAATGCAAGTATACATCTCGCTCAAGTAATACAGGGCTCTAGTGGAGTCCCGTTTATTGATCCCACAAGGAAGCGAGGTAAGAGGTCCTTAGTCAACTTCTAGTCTACTAATATTAGTCCTTAGTTTGGAATATCGATTAAAATGATGTTTTATCTAGCAACTGCTCCTAAATGCAAGTGTTAAATGTAAAGATAATAATCGTAAAATGATGTTTTATCTAGCAACTACTCCTAAATGCAAGTGTTAAATGTAAAGATAGTAACCAAAATGATGTTTTATCTAGCAACTACTCCTAAATGCAAGTGTTAAATGTAAAGATAGTAACTGTTAGATCCCACAGGGAAGCGAGGTAAGATGTCCTTAGTCAAATTCTAATCAACTTCAATTAGTCTTTAGTTTGGAATGTCAATTGAATTATGTTTTATCTAGCAACTACTCCTAAATGCAAGTGTTAAATGTAAAGATAGTAACTATAACTAAATGCAAATATCAATTCTAAAGATAACCCTTTTTGGATGAATTGGCATATAGTAACTATAACTAAATGCAAATATTAATTCTAAAGATAATCCTTTTTAGATGAATTGGTTTAATAACTACTCCTAAATGCAAATATTAATTCTAAAGATAACCCTTTTTGGATGAATTGGTCTGAAGGATTTTGGAGATATTAAAAACTACTATTCTTATGTGATGAATTGGATAATGTAAAGGAATGAGATGCATGAAATATTATATGTGTCAAATAAGAGCATTCCTATCCTTTACCCTTTGGTCCAGGCATAAAGAACATTGACTAATCTTATGCTTGTTTACTGAATCTTTGATTAGGCTGGGAGGATATCGGCTGTCACTTTGGAGCTCCCACGTTCCCCTTGCCTGAGGGCTAACATCTTCACTTCAGTACTCAAACAATAGGACTGAATTGGGGATTTTAGTCTGTCACCCTAAAATCTCAAATTCTACGCCCATCAAAGTATATTTCCCTATTTATTTGAATTCAACTCCCATGAACTTAACCATCCATGGAATTTGATTGTGGTTCTACTTTATTGAGAATTACACAGTCCTCTCAAATCTTAATGTAATTACAACAAATTTTAACACTACAACAGGCCTTTATTGTAATGTAAATAAAGTGCAATTAAAAAACCATCACATTGATAATTAAATCCGCTTCTAACATTCATCACAAAATCCAAAACATGAATTCTACTCATTACAAAAGGGAAGTAAAATTAAAATAATGGCATAATCTTCTCATACAATTATTTCCAAACAAGAAAAGAGAGTAAGAGAATTCCATCACAAAGCACGAAGAAAATATAACGGAAACTTCATTTAACCAAAATAAATCCACTAGATAAGTGTTTACAAAAATCAAAAGATAATGAAGAACACAATACTTAACTTTTCCCTTTAAAAGAAAGACAAATATTTCTCCCATAAAGTCTCCTGCTGATCCATGCAATGTAGATTATCTCCTTACAAATTCTCTCAAAATTGCCTCTCTAATGTCTCCAAAAAAGTAGAAATCTATATTTCTACTCCTATTCTAAAAATCCTAACCTTTCTCCAAACTTTTCCTAACATTCCTCTCACACAAAAACCCTCTTTTTCTAACCTAAATTCATTGTTTTAAAGTTTAGGGATGAAGTTTGAAGAGTTGCAACAAGAATCCTTTCAAAAAGCGTCCAAATACGTTGAATTTAGGCCCATAAACACCAAAAATTGATCCATAGTCGTCCCGGGCACCGTCGGCGGGCTCGAGGGCACTGTCAGAGAGCTTTTCTGTCATTTTTTGGTCTTCTCGGGTAAATCTCGTTGTCGGTGCCATTTTGGGCGCCGTCGGCAAGCAGACTGGGTAGCTCCACCGTTTCGCTCCGTTTAGCTCCGTTTTAGCTCCGTTTTGCCCCATTTCAGTTGCGTTGTGTTACTAATAGATAGCCCTACAAAATAAGCATGAAAAAAACCTTCCTTTAAAGTGTAATCTAATTCATAAATACGCAAAAAATGTAAAAGAGATTAAGCATCGAAAGACTTATCGAAAGGTGACAGGGCAAAATTTCATTTGTTGCTCGTTTTTTCTCCAAATTGCACCGTTTTTTATTCTTTTTCTCCAAAAGCCAATTTCTTGTGCCTGAAACCAAAAACATGCAAAATACCTTCCTTTAAAGTGTAATATCATTAAAATTAAGCATAAAATAGGTATAAAAATCTCAATATATTTTGCTTTGGTCAATCCACACTAAAGCAAACACAATACAACACTAACAATCATGACTCTTAAGCATACTAAATCAAACCACACAGATAACTATGGGTTGCCTCCCATAAAGCGCTTGATTTAACGTCGCTAGCCCGACAAATGATTCCACCTGGATCAAAATTCTAATTAAGTAATCCTTGATCAATAGCCCAATTTTTTCCAGATCCAGGGATTCCTACAAAGTCCTCGAATTTAAATTTCTTTCAGCTCTTCCTTTTCATATTGATTCATATACTTGTTCTTCATATTTCTTTCTAGAGCTTTCTTTCAGCTCTTCCTTTTCAGATTGATTCATATTCTTGTTCCTCATATTTCTTTCTAGACTAATATTCACTAGTAATTTTCTCAATTTGCATATTAATATCATCCTTGAAATTTATAAGAAATGGATCTTTGCATGATACTTCATGATCTCCCAAAATTTGGATCAAATTCTCTCTAGATAATTCAGATTCTAGACCAATATCTTCTATGTTACTCTTCTGTCTCAAATTATCTTCCAATTCTTTAGGAATTTCTTCCATTGATCTTTCAATTTTTTTGTCCTTATCTCTCAACTCAAATCTCTTGTGAAACAACTCCTTGAATTCTCTTCTAAATATAAGTTCAATTAATTTAAATTGCTCATAATTCATTTCCTTAGGATTTATCTCAGAGTCATTAGGTAAAACCTCTGGGGGGTAACTATTAATTATATTAATAATCTGCCCCAACATCAGAATCTCATTCATTTTGTTCATATACCACGAAATATGCCATTCAGTGACTTTGAATAACTCTTTCATAGGAGATCTTTTATAATTCTAATACTAAATGAAACCACTTTTAATGTTTTAAAGGCTATGAAGATATAGAGACTGGTGGTGTATATGAATTCACCAAATAGGTAGGCTTTAAAATTGTATGAGGTAAATTCATTTTAAGGTCATGAGATTTTTCAACAGATGGAATTAAAAGTTTACTATTTTTGGTAACGTCCATCATTTCACACCTCTCCTGAACATACATATAGTCTTCTTTAAACAAAATTTTAGACTCATCATGAAAGCCCATTTTGATCTCATCTGTTAACTTACTATCAAAACTTTTCTGGAAATAGTTTTTACTTAGATAATTAATTTCATCCATCGGAAAAGAATCATCATTATTTCTCTCAGCTGGATATTTCATAGCCTTTAAAACATTAAAAGTGGTTTCATGGTCATTATTATTCATAATTAACTTTCTTTTTGCATATCTATCATAGCTTGTCCAGCCCCAAAATAATGGGATATTCTTTATCTTCCTCCATATCTAATACAATAAAGTCCATAGGAAAAATAAATTTATCCACTTTAACAAGCACATCTTCTATGATTCCATTTAGATAAATAATAGATCGATCAGCTAACAGAAGGGTTACAGTAGTGGGAGAAATATTAGTTAAACCTAACCCTCTAAATATAGATAGAGGCATCACATTAATGCTCAGTCCTAAATCACATAAAGCTTTTCCACATAATCTTTCTCTAATTGCAGAAGAAATTGTAAAGCTACAATGATCTTTAAGTTTCTGAGAAAAAGTTTTCTGAAGTATAGCGTTGCACTCATCACTTAGTGCAACTGTCTCGTAATCCCCAAATTTTCTTTTCTTGTTTAATATCTCCTTCATAAATTTTGCATAACTTAGTATCTGTTTCAAAGCTTTAGCGAAAGGAATATTAATTGTTAACTTCTTAAGTACGTCCATGAACTTTGAAAATTTTTTATCCAACTCATGTTGTCTATGTCTTTGAGGAAATGAAGATGGTGGTCTTTTTAAATTGATTTTAGTTAGAGATATTAATTTTCCAGATCCTTAAAAACATGTTCTTCAGGTCTTTTAGTTTCCTTTGTTTCTCTCACAACATCTTTCTCTTTTCTAACCACATTCTCTATCTCTCTTGCACTTTTTAATTGGACAACTTCTACTTGTTCAATAGTGTTCTCTTTAGGGATTATCGCAATGTTGCTAGGAAGTGTTCCTTGGAGTCTATGGACAGCTTCTACTTGTTCAATAGTGTTCTCTTTAGGGATTATCGCAATGTTTCTAGGAAGTGTTCCTTGGGGTCTATTGCTAAGTGAATTAGCAATTTGTCCCAGTTGATTATTTATGTTTCTAATCGCAGCATTTTGACTTTGCAACTGGTTTTCCATTCGCAATACCACTTCTTCCATAGACATCTTCTTATTCACAAATTGTTGATCATTGTTAGAGTCTGGTGAATATGAAGGTCTATAGTTTGTGTTCCTATGATTATTCCAACTCTCATTAGAATTTGCATGATTATTTTCCCATTGTTCGTTTCCACCCCAAGTAGTATGATTCTAGTTAAAATTAAGATGGTTCTCCCAACTTGGGTTATAAAAGTTAGAGTACGGGTTGTTTATGGTATTTAAAACATCACATGATAAGTTATAATCAATCATATGCCCTAATTATCTTTCTTCACTTACTGGAGTGAGTTGAGGCTGGTTCATTCCAAATTGGTCCAACTTCCTTGATATTGCAGCAATATGAGATGCATGAATTGTAATCACATGTGAATCATGAACACTGACTACTTTTTTAGGATTTACCCTTGTAGAGGGCCATTGAAATTCATTTGTAGCCATTTATTCAATTAATGCATATGCTTCATCAAATGATTTTAAAATTAATGATCCCACAGTGACAACATCAATTATAAACCAAAGGGATTCTACTAACCCATTACAAAAAGTTTGAATGATTAACCAATTAGGCAGAGCATGATGTGGACACTTTCTTAAGAGTTCCTTAAATCTTTTCCAAGCTTTGTATATTTATTCTCTTTCATACTGACAAAATGAGATAATATCTTTTCTAAATTTAGTAGTCCTTGAAGGTGGAAAAT
>JXCR01062165.1:149977-163853 GCA_002079205.1 Phalaenopsis hybrid cultivar | reverse complement strand
AAATATAAATTAAAATCTTCCAAATATATTTAGGTGATATATATATATATATATATATATATATATATATATATATATATGTATATATATAATTAAATTAAAACCCAAAAAATGAATAATAATGAAAAGTTCATAAAGCCAATATGATTACTAATAATGTTATAACAGGAGATAATTTGATACTTCTATAAACTTTGAGTCTAAAACAGCTTCATGAAAATAGTCAGAGACTATTTAACGCTGTAATTATGTATATATTTTTACATACATAAATATATAATTTTATGTAAACATGAAAAATACATTTTTATTTTTAAAAATTTAAATAATGATATTTTGTACGTAATATGATAATTTTGAGTGATATAAATGTAAAAAAAATAATAAAAGTTAGATGTTAAATGTGTAAAAAGAAAGGACTTGAATGATGTGTATATAAATTACTCTTATATATTTATTTATATATTTATAATAGCTTTTGAGAGTCGTCCATCGTTTCTTTTTGCTATTTATGATGGTTGAAGGGTGAGTGGCTAAAGGCAACTCCCAATTCCTTTAAAGTATGCCATGATGGGCCCACCCGCATAATTAGTCATGCCCTCTTCCATTTCTTATATTATCTTCTTTTCAACCACTAGAATATATATATATATATATATATATATTAAAAGGAATATTCACAGGTCATTATACAAGCTTCCAGCCACTCCTAATGTGTCTAACAATTTGAGTACCACCTATTACATATATTTACACACACACACGCGCGCGCATACACATAAAATTTGGGAAATTTTTAAAATACTTCTTGGAGGTGCAATTTTGTTAACAATCTAACACTCCTTGCAGGTGCAATTTAGAGGCAATTTGTAAAATTTTTAAAATTTAAAAAAAAAATATCTCCAATCTAGGGCGAAGTACCAGTTAAGTGGTGAAAAAACGTGAACTCGTGTGGAGAGTTATTTTTTTAAAATTGGGGTTCTCTGTTTGCAATCTATCCCTTCCTGTAGGTACACAAAAGACCTGTTGCGTCTTTTGATATCGCGGGTTAAATATTATTTTTGTTTCCACTTGTGTCGTTTGAGACCGCCGGATGAAAATTATAATTTTGCCCCAGACCACAGTGTTATATGACACTGAAAAGCGATTCTTCTGAGATAGCTGAGAAGGTCAGCTTTCTCCCGTATCCCATAACGGGAGTTGATGTTGGGAGGCTGACGTATTTTCGGATGATTTGGACTTTCAATTTAAAATTTTAAAATGATCGAGTTGATAAAATATCATAAAATTAAACCGATTCGTTTTTTAAAATGATTGAAAAACTTGAGCTTTAAAAATTTTAGGCTCTTAGGGTTTTAAAATATCGGGGGCCCAAACTTTTATATATTTAGGCTATTTAAGTTTAAAAGCATTCAAAATTCTAAAGCTTTAAAATTTTTAGGCTCTCGGTCTTTTAAAGATAAATTTTTTTTTTCAAACTTAAAATTCTAAAGTTTAAAATAGAAGTCAATGAGAACTTTAAAATTTAAGTCTCAATGGTTAAATTAAACCTAAAGTTGAGCCTTCAAAATTAAGAGTTTAATGTCACGGACAAAAAGTCTCACATCGGCTAGGTGTAGGGCCGAAAAGCAGTATTTAAGTCATCGACTGCCCACCACCCTGAAGAGCTATTTTGGGAGGTGACATGTGGTATCAGAGCAGATTACTGCCTGTCAGGTGTGTGTACTCTCCATGGTCCAGTGAGACCCTCGATGGAGTCGATCCGTGACTAGGGCGTCACATGATTGGGTGGAGAAAAATGTCACGGACAAGTAGTCCCACGTCGGCTAGGTGTAGGGCCGAAAAGCAGTATTTAAGTCCTCGGCTGCCCACCACCCCGAAGAGCTCTTTTGCGAGGTGACATTAAGGTTTACAATTAATCCAAATTTAAGATTTTTAAATCTAAACTCTCAAGTTCGAATCATTTGAATTAATCCAAATATTAAGTATTGGTGCTTTCAAAGATAACCTAATACATTTGGAGGGCTTAGCTTAATTTAAAGTTGAATCACCAAAATTAATAAGGCTGAGCTTAATTTGAAATTCAAATACATTGAATCGAGGAGCAAGGTTCGATTTAAAAGAAATCCGTCATCGAATTCTCAATATATATGCTAGCAAAGAAAAGGCAGCACTTTTTTGAAGGCCTAAAATCATAATACTTTTGAAATATTATAAGCAGCAAATGACTTTAAATTTTATAAAATCTCGTGGTTATTCACTAAGTCAAATGTGATACCGTGAAATGTGAGACCATCCTTAAGACTTCGAAGGTTCCACTTGAGATATTTTGTAAAGTCAATATTAAGTTTATGACTTAAAATTCATGCAAGTCTTTAAAGCTTGTAAAAAGATATTCAAATATGTGAAATTTAAATGCTCGCATGTGCTCAAACCAAGATATTAAATGTTTAAACACGAGGTTCAAGAATGTTGTGTGAGTTAATCGGGTTGTCTTGTCTATAAAATAGGGTTGTAAGTCCCACCCCACTAGTTTTATCCTCCTACATATAATGATAGAAATCGATAGGACTTATACTCTAAAAGTCTAAACGGACAAAACTAATTGTCCCCCCTTTAAATATAAATGTTTTAAAACATTCAAAACTCTCATTATGGTCGTGTTAATTGAAAATTTCAAATGGAGTGGTCAATCTTTTAAAATCAAGCTTTTCAAAATAACCAACAAACATGTTAGCAAAATTCATATCACTTAAAAGCTAAAACAAAATACATCCGCTCTCCGTAATAGTTTGTCGAGGGTGACAAACTTTTGATTGACTTTAGTTCACAAAAAATAAATGTCATATCAAATGTATCTATATATTCACAATCAAATCAATTCAATGTCATTAAAAATGTGGCCCGAGTCCTCTGTCCGCGTGGTTTTGTCGCCAAATGACACCACAAAATAGCGGTTATGATCAAAGCCCTATGACTGGGTGGTTACCGCCAAATGACACCATTATATTACGGTCACGGTTACAACTCATATGTTTCTCAATAGTTTTATATCTTTTGAGTTGTGAATCATAAGGGTACAATTGATTGGCACGAAGCCTTTTGTTAGCTAAGATCGACTTAAATTGATCCCTTAAGGCAAACAATCACCACAGATCTACAATGATCTCTTGAATGACACAACTCATGGCAACTGATAAGAATGTTTCTGTTAGACTGGGTCAAATATCTCCTCTGACTAAGTAGATCAAAGACCACAATGACCAGCGATGACAGAACTATAGGATCTTGATCGGATTTTGTCTTCATTTCCCTACCATACATTTCAAGCTTCAAGTGATGAATTCTATAATTTAAATCCTAACTTTGCTGCTATCGTATGTTAATATTCAATTCTCAATGACTGATCTTAATCAAAAGTGTTCACTCTTGATCAGTAGGGGTGATTAACCATGGGGGCTTATGTTTATGAGAAACCTCAAACCCGGGATCAAAAAATCCTTGCAAAATGAGGGTTAAATCTCCGTGTAGTATCTTATCTATAATTTAATCTTTCCTCTGAAAATTCAACCCTCTCTCTCTCTCTCTCTCTCNTCATTTCCCTACCATACATTTCAAGCTTCAAGTGATGAATTCTATAATTTAAATCCTAACTTTGCTGCTATCATATGTTAAATATTCAATTCTTAATAACTAGTCTTAATCAAAAGTGTTCACTAGTTATCAGTAGAGGTAATTAACCATAGGGGCTTATGTTTATGAGAAACCTCAAACCCCGGATCAAAAAATCCTTGCAAAATGAGGGTGAAATCTCCAGGTAGTATCTTATCTATAATTTAATCTTTCCTCTGAAAATTCAACCCCCCCTCTCTCTCTCTCTCTCTCTCTCTCTCTCTCTATAAAAATAAAATAAAGAGTTCACAGGGCCCCACAACACATAAAATTTCAGATTTACTTGCATCACACTCAAATCTTTAATATTACATCAAAAATATCATTTTCATCGTCATTTTAAAAGTGATGCATATTTTCATGCATAGATCNAATATTACATCAAAAATATCATTTTCATCGTCATTTTAAAAGTGATGCATATTTTCATGCATAGATTTAAGAGACCAAAGTGCTATAAATATATCAAATTTTACTTGTCAGGTATGTAATTACATAAGATTTTTTTTTTCATTTATTGTAAGTCAACAACGTAAACTCAATATAAATTAAAAGTGAGCAACGTCCCTCTAATTACAATGACTTCAACAAAAGACCAACAGTTTTAGTTATTATCAAAATTAATATTAATTTGTTTTGGTTTTGAGAAGGGGAACTGAACCGTTGTATTTTTGTTTGACAATTGTGGAGCAGATCTCCAGTTTACTCTGATTCAAAGCTCCAACTTTATCATGACCTGATTAATGGAGAGAGGTTGTTCTCTTGACGTTACTGATCTAACTGCTCGACCATTAACTTGCATCTACGTGTGTGTGTGTGTGTGTGTGTGTGTGTGTGTACAATTTGAGCTTCTCGATTCAAGGAATGGAGATGGACGAAACAAGAGAATGTGTATCCGAGAAGAAGACGGTGGTGGTAGTTGGCGGCGGAGTCGCCGGAGCTCTCCTCGCCAAGCTGATCCAAAACTATGTCCACGTCACCCANGTGTGTGTGTGTGTGTGTGTGTACAATTTGAGCTTCTCGATTCAAGGAATGGAGATGGACGAAACAAGAGAAGGTGTATCCGAGAAGAAGACGGTGGTGGTAGTTGGCGGCTCCGCCGCCGGCGCTCTCCTCGCCAAGCTGATCCAGAACTATGTCCACGTCACCCTCATTGATCCGTAAGAAATAATTTTCAATTATTATCTGCTTCATGTTTCTCCTAATAGAAGGAAGGGTAAACAGAATATGGGGGTGTTAGGTAGCATGAAATAATCATAAATCCAGCCAAGCATAAAAGCATAAGAAATTTAAATCATGCAATCCGTTAAATCGGATATTCTTTCTTCCGTCTGTTTTTGAACGTAAATCCGGACTTACTAACACCATAGCTCGGGAGTTTTTCTCGATCAAATATGAATTTGATAAATCCAAATTTACTAAATCTTATTGAACGAAATCCAGAGCGCAGCCAAACACCGATCTTACGTTTATTGTTTATAATTGCACTGAGCATAAATTATCTATAGCCTTTAGCTTGTTTATAACTGTACTGCATCTGTACATATTTATGTTCAATACAGGAAGGAGTATTTTGAGATGCCTTGGGCAAATTTGAGGTCAAAGATAGAGCCAATGGTTGCCGAGAGATCATTAATGAACCACTCGGCTTACTTGACTAATGGAGAAATCAGAGTCATGGGCGAAGAACCTTACTGAGGCAGAGGTCCTGACTTCAGATGGCCATATTGTGCCTTATGACTATCTCGTTATAGCTTCCGGCCATGTTGTTAATCTTCCCAGAAGCAGGAGAAGCAGGCTTGACCAGTTTCAGCAAGGCATGATTTCTATTTTTATCCCTCTCCTTTCTTCCATGGTTTCATAATATATGATTTTGAGAAAAATTTTATGTTTTTCAGAGGCAAAAACCTTTCTTTTATGATGCTTAATATGCTGTTTAATAATATTTTAATAAAACAAGCTTAATTGGGCTGTCAATTTAGATCAAAGATCATTATTTGTGTGGAAATTGATTCGATTTTGGTACGGATTGAGATTGGATTGAATTTTTTCAAGCCTATTTTGAGCTCTTATTAGCTCGGCTTGAAATTGGATTGTTAACAGCCATTAGGGGTGCAAACGAACCGAACACGAGCAAACAAAGCTTATGCTCGTGTTCGGTTCGTTTGAAATTTAATTTGTTTGAAATAAGCACGTATTCGAAATTGTTCATGAGGTCACTGTTCGTGTCGTTTCTTAACGATCGAGTCGAACACGAGCTGTTCGGAAACGACGAACCAANAGTCTTCTCGGATCATTATGAGTTCACAACAAATTTTAACATCACAAATGACCGATTTGCAAAGTAAATTAAATACAGATGAAACACTTTCACATTCCATGAAGTAACATGATTCTACTTTAATTTAAGCCCTACATATATTGTTAATCCATTACAAAAGTAAAGAAGTAAGAAAATTACTCAAATTTCATTGAGAAAACCACAATATTAAACATCTTATATTAAAGAACAACCAGTTTCTAAGTAATATTTCAATACAGGATAACAAAATACAAGAACTTTTCTCCTTTCCTGAGAAATGAAGAAAAGATCCACCAAACAGTGCTCTTCTTGCAATCTCACAACAGTTCATCACATTTCTCACTTTTTTCCTCAAATCCCTTAGGACTGTCAAAAAAACTCATTGTTCGCAAACAAATCGTGTTCGGCTCTCCGGGAAGTTTGTGTTTGATTCGTTCGATAAGCAAACGAGACAAACATAAATAATTTTTTTTTTCATTCGGCTTATAAATGAACCAAACACGAATAATCATTTGTTCGATGTGTTTAAATCGTTATTGTTCGAAATATAAAATAATTTAAAATAATTATATATATATATAATTTATCGTATTTTAAAAATAATTATATACTCTAAAAATTTATCATATTTAAAAAAATTAAATCTGATAAATTATAATCAGATCTTCAAGTTCGTCTCTTAGCTTTTATTAAATTCTATAATTTAGTATTTATCTTTAGGTTCGTCTCTTAGCTTAAATTTTCTTATATTTCTTTTAGATTTATTAAGTTTTTTTTTTGAATGAAACATAGTTTTTGAGAGTGAAATCTCGCATATTGCTTTTAGATCTGAATTTTTTATGGATGAGATATGATATTATGGTTTTGTTGTGAGTTGTGTAACAACTATTTGCATTTATGTTATGATTCATACTGGTTAGAGGTGTAAACGAATCAAACACGAACGAACAAAGCTTGTGTTCGTGTTCGGTTCGCTTGAAATTTAGTTTGTTTGAAATAAGCTCATGTTTGAAATTGTTCGTAAAGTCACTGTCCGTGTTCGCTTCTTAACGAACGAGCCGAACACGAGCTGTTCGCGAACAACGAGCTAGTTTGACATCTCTAATATTAATATATATTAATAATATATTATATTAATTATATAACTTGTATTATATAAATATATAATATTTATATTAGTATATTACTAATATAATATATTAATACATTATAATTATTAATTTATCATATATTATAATTTATAAATTTAATTTTTAAAATATCATAATTTTTTTGTATATAATTATTTTAAATTATTTTATATTTCAAACAATAACGATTCAAACACAAAAGAACTTATCACTGTTCATGTTTTGTTCGTTTAACTAGCCGAATGAAAAAAAATTGCTCACGTTTGTCTCGTTTATTTATCGAACGAATCGAACACGAACTCATTGACAAACTGAACACGAACTGTTCGCGAACGAGCTTTTTTTGACAGCCCTAACAACCATAGTGGTGCTATGTCTGTGAATTTAGCGAATGTAGCTTGAAGAACGTTAGTCGCTCGAACATTAATTCGAATTTTGGCTTGGATTGAGATCGGATTGAAATAAACGAGCCGAGCTACGAGTCAAAATTTTGGATCAATTTTTTTTCGTGCCGGTTCTCAGCTGACAACAACTTGGCTCGAAATTGGATCGTTAACAGTCTTATTGATATTAGGGTTATGAATTTAATGAATTTAGCTCGAAGATCATTAAATCACTCAAAAATTGATTGAAATTTTGGTTTTGATCAAGAGTGGATCGAAATAAATAAGCAATGATATGAGCCAAAATTTTGGATCGAATTTTTTTCGAACCAACACTCCTTGAAATCAGATACTTAACAGCCCTAAAGCTTACCTGTAACATAATATATTTAATTTGGAAAGTCTTACGCAGTCATTAAATCCACAGATAACGCAAGGATAAAGTCTGCAAGATCGATTCTAATCATCGGAGGAGGGCCAACAGGAGTGGAGCTCGCCGGAGAAATCGCATCAGAAAGCCCAGAAAAGAACATAAGCTTAGTTCACAGTGGCCCGAGGCTTCTAGACTTCATAGGACAGAAATCAAGCCGCAAAGCTCTCCAATGGCTTCAATCAAAAAAAGTTCAAGTTTTTCTCAACCAATCCATCGATTTACAGGCTTTGGAAGAAGCGAAGGGAGAGTACGAAACCTCAGCTGGAAAGAGAATTAGTGCTGATCTCCATCTTGTCTGTGTTGATAGACCGATGGGCTCTGAGTGGCTTCAGGAATCCTTCTTAAACGATCAGGTGGATGAAAGTGGAAGGTTGAAGGTGGATGACAACCTCCGTGTTGTTGGTCATAAGAATATCTTCGCCATTGGAGACATCACTAATGTTCCTGTATGTTTCATTCCTGCCATCTTCGTGTTCCTATATCTAAGTTTTATTTGTGGTTTGCTATTATTGTCTATAAATGCAAAAGGAATAGATCCGTGAGAGAGAGTTAGTGCAGCTCCCGTGACAAAAAAGATTAGAGAGAATCTTCTTATATGATTTGATCATATTAAACATCGATCATCTATGATCATGTGGGGAGAATAGATGTTTTAGATTTAACTTATGTTTAGAAAGACGAAAACATACCTAAAAAGACTCGAGTATACTATGTAAAAAATGAATACTTTAATCACAACAACAAAGTTCAAATAGATTATCTGTCACTAATAGGCAATTGAAATAAATAGGTAATTGAATGAAAATACGACACTTAATGGGGAAAAAGATTATGTAGCAAACCCCACTTAGTGGGATAAAGTGTTGTCGATGANGAGAAATCAGAGTCATGGGCGAAGAACCTTACTGAGGCAGAGGTCCTGACTTCAGATGGCCATATTGTGCCTATATTCAATTTGGAAANTCCATAAAAAAATTTTCATATTTTAAAAATAATTATATACTCTAAAAATTTATCATATTTAAAAAAAATTAAATCCGATAAATTATAATCAGATCTTCAAGTTCGCCTCTTAGCTTTTATTAAATTCTATAATTTAGTATTTATCTTTAGGTTCGTCTTTTAGCTTAATTTTTCTTATATTTCTTTTAGATTTATTAAGTTTTTTTAAATGAAACATAGTTTTTGAGAGTGAAATCTCGCATATTGCGTCTAAATCTGAATTTTTTATGGATGAGATATGATATTATGGTTTTGTTGTGAGTCGCGTTTCGACTATTTGCATTTATGTTATGATTCATACTTGTTAGGGGTGTAAACGAATCGAACACGAAAGAACAGAGTTGTGTTCGTGTTCGGTTCGTTTGAAATTTAGTTTGTTTGAAATAAGCTCATGTTTGAAATTATTCGTAAAGTCACTGTTCGTGTTCGTTTCTTAACGAATGAGCCGAACACGAGTTGTTCGCGAACAGACGAGCTAGTTTGACATCCCTAATATTAATATATATAAATAATATATTATATTAATTATATAACTTGTATTATATAAATATATAATATCTATATTAATATATTACGAATATAATATATTAATATATTAATATACTATATATTATAATTTATAAATTTTAATTTTTTAAAATATCATAAATTATATATATATAATTATTTTAAATTATTGTAAATTTTGAACAATAACGATTCGAACACGAACTAATGCATCATTGTTCGTGTTTGGTTCGTTTAATTAATCGAAAAAAAAAAGTTTACGGTCGTCTTGTTTACTTATCGAACGAATCAAACACGAACTCATTGACAAACGGAACACGAACTGTTTGCGAACAAAGCTTTTTTGACAGCCTTACTAGTTTAGGCATTAATTTCATATAGGTTTAAGCGTTTGAAAAACTTCAAACAATTCGAACAATACAAATAAATTTGTAAGATTTTGAACAATTCAAACAATTTGAATAATACAAAGAATTCAAGTATTTCAATCATATTTCAAACAAATCAAATTGAACACGAACAGTTACTTCACGAACAATTTCAAACACGACCCTATTTCAAACACACGTAACTCAAACGAACTAAACACTAACACGAGCTCTGTTCGTTTGTGTTCGATTCGTTTACACTCCTAAAATTCGTGCACTTAACACTNTAGGCGCCACTCTTTCTATCGGCTGGAAAAAGCACCTGGCGCCTATGTGCCAATATTATGTGCCACTTCTTATGTATGTTGGGAAGATGACCTGGCACCTATGGGCCAATATGTGGCTCCTAGGTGCCACTTTCTCTGTTATCACCACGGGGTCCGGTGCTTAGGCGCAAGAAACTGATTTCATGGCGCCATTTAGTGGCGCTTAGGCGTCAGTTCAAGTCACAGCTTTCTTTGCTCCATTTGCTCTGTTTCGCTCCGTTTTTGCTCAAGTTCGCTCCAATTGATAAACCTGTTATAACTTTAACAAAAACCATGAAAACATCTTCCATTATAGTGTAATATCATTAAAAATAAGCATAAAATACATGAGTAAATTTAGTACGTTTAAAGGACATGTCAATTCACTAAAAAAAATTGGTTTCAACGATTGTCCTATACCACGACGTGGGTAGCGTGTCCCAAACCCTAACTTTCCCTTAGTGCATGTATGATTGTTTTGTGACTTCCCCTTTCCATGGAAGGCTCCAGACGGATGTGTGGTGACCCCTAAACACCCGAATGAGTGTTAAACATGTCTCACATTCTGAATGAACCTTCCCGATGGCAGTTTCCTCATGTAAGGCTAAAAATCGCCGCTGACCCTAGCTTCTTGTCCCAAACAAGTGCTAGTGTTTCCTGGGTGGGTGCCTTAAGTTACCAAAAGCTACAAACAAATCGTAGACCGTCAAGTTATGCAAGTGGAAACCCTACAATTGTGATAACCAAAAACGATGCCAACAAGAAAAAGTTACATTGAGAATAGAAACTCTAAATTCCTTTTCAAACAAAATAAAAACTATTGATCACTGTGAATCGTTATGAGGAAATAATTAAAATATATTATGAGTTCGGGTTATTAAGCCAAAAATCGCCCACTGCACACACAAAAAATTGCATGATTTCCTTGCTAACGCATCGAACGTTTGNTCAACAAGAAAAAGTTACATTGAGAATAGAAACTCTAAATTCCTTTTCAAACAAAATAAAAACTATTGATCATTGTGAATCGTTATGAGGAAATAATTAAAATATATTATGAGTTCGGGTTATTAAGCCAGAAATCGCCCACTGCAAACAAAAAAATTGCATGATTTCCTTGCTAACGCATCGAATGTAACCACACAACCCTCCGAAGAGGTAGGGAGCTAGATGCGAAAGGGGAGTGGCAGTTGTCAGAGAGCGAGAGAGAGAGAGAGAGGAAGAGATTCCCTAACGGGAGGGGGGAAGGGGAAGAGGTGAAGAGAGAGCGAGAAAGNCAACCCTCCGAAGAGGTAGGGAGCTAGATGCGAAAGGGGAGTGGCAGTTGTCAGAGAGCGAGAGAGAGAGAGGAAGAGATTCCCTAACAAGAGGGGGGAGGGGAAGAGGTGAAGAGAGAGCGAGAAAGCAGAGACTAAGAGAAAGTTAGGGCTTTGGGCTCAGAGTCATTCAGGTGGAGCTAGGGGGAAGTGAATAGAAATATAGGATGGACTAGATGGTTGGATAGGTTACGGATATTCATGAATCTAGATCCATCGTCTTATCGTCGATTAGTTTTTAAGTTTGATTTGATCCCGATTCGAGCTGACGTCGGATCAAGATAAATTCAAACTTTTTATTTAGCTTTTAACTCAGCTCAAATATTTCAAGCAGATTTCGAACCTAGCTAAATTTTGATTTAATTTTCGAGCGATTTATATTGTTCGAGCCAATTTCACATCCCTATCTAGAATATGCTCTCCAAAAGTTTATTCTCATGAAACTCTTCTACATAGCATATGTTTTTTTAAAATCTTTNGATAGGTTACGGATATTCATGAATCTAGATCCATCGTCTTATCGTCGATTAGTTTTTAAGTTTGATTTGATCTCGATTCGAGCTGAGGTCGGATCAAGATAAATTCAAACTTTTTATTTAGCTTTTAACTCAGCTCAAATATTTCAAGCCGATTTCGAACCTAGCTAAATTTTGATTTGATTTTCGAGCGATTTATATTGTTCGAGCCAATTTCACAGCCCTATCTAGAATATGCTCTTCAAAAGTTTATTCTCATGAAACTCTTCTACATAGCATATGTTTTTTTGAAATCTTCGAATTAAAAAATAATTTGCACATGAGCGAGTCTCTAAACAATTAAACTAATTTAAGAAATGTCAATGCAACACAAAATTTAACATACTCTACAATGTATTAAAAAATCATGAAGTTCCTATTACTAATCCAGACTAGNAATCTTTGAATTAAAAAATAATTTGCACATGAGCGAGTCTCTAAACAATTAAACTAATTTAAGAAATGTCAAAGCAACAGAAAATTTAACATACTCTACAATGTATTAAAAAATCATGAAGTTCCTATTAATAATCCAGACTATTAATTAATCATTATTTTTTCTATATATTGCTAAAGAATATGGAAAACTATTAAAATATACTCAATTTTAGACAATTAATAAATTAAATTACCAAAAAATTCACTTCATNTAAAATATACTCAATTTTAGACTATTAATAAACTAAATTACCAACAAATTCACCAATTTATTATGAAAAATACATTAATTCCATGTTTTCTTGTAAAAATATTAAATATGATTGATTTTTCTTCTATTTTAATCTCTTATCTAACAATTTTGTTTTTTTCGACATCTCGTTAGCATTAAAATCCAATAATTAAAAAATTCTTCACTATATTTTCAATCAATATACTGCCCATTTCAGCCCATGAGTAGGGGTGTAAACAAATCGAACATGAACGAACAAAGCTCGTGTCCGTGCTCGGTTCGTTTGAAATTACGTGTATTTGAAATAGACTTGTGTTTTAAATTGTTCGTGAAATTATTGTTCATATTCGGTTTAATTTGTTTGAAATATGTTTGAAATTTCTGAAATGTTTGAAATGTTTGAAATGTTCGAATTGTTCGAATTGTTTGAAATGTCGAATTGTTCGAATTGTTTGAATTGTTCGAAATAATATAACTTTGTTTGTATTGTTCGAAATCTTTCAAAAGCTTAAACCTATATAAAATTAATGTATAAATCTACATGAATCACAACATAAATGCAAAATAGTCGAAGCACAACTCACAATAAAATCATAATATCATATCTTATCATAAAAAATTCAGATAAAGAGTCAATATGCGAGATTTCAATCCCGAAAGTTATGTTTCACTCAAAGAAACTAAATAAATCTAAAAGAAATATAAGAAAATTTAAGTTAGCAGACAAACTTGAAGATAAATACAAAATTATAGAATTTAATATAAGCTAAAAGACGAACCTGAAAATCAAATTATGATTTATAGTATTTAATTTTTAAAATATGATAAATTTTTAGAGTATATAATTATTTTTAAAATATGATAATTTTTTCATATATAATTATTTTAAATTATTTTATATTTCGAACAATAACGATTCGAACACGATCGAAAAAATGACGAACACGATCGAAAGAATGACTATTCGTGTTTGGTTCGTTTATAAACTGAACGAAAAAAAATTTATTCATGTTCGTCTCGTTTGCTTATCGAATGAATCGAACACGAACTCCCAACAAAGCCAAACACGAACTGTTCACGAACAACGAGTTTTTCTGACAGCCCTACCTATGAGACAATTGCTTTTGACATCCTCTATCATTCAATCTCCTACTAACCACAACTAAACAAAACTATAAACCAAATGTCATATAAAAAAAAAAAATCCATTTTTTTTTCGAGAGAACCAAAAAAAAAAAAAAAAAAAAAAAAAAAAAAAAAAAAAAAAAAAAAA
>JXCR01062165.1:112726-136592 GCA_002079205.1 Phalaenopsis hybrid cultivar | reverse complement strand
ATATATATATATATATATATATATATATATATATATATATATATATATATATATATATATATATATATATATATATATATATCCTTTGGCAGTTCTTTAATAATCCTTTGACATGATTTTTAATATAGAAGAGTCGACTTTCCCGAAGGTTCACACTAATGACAAGCCTTATAAAAACATTGTTGATCCTGCCCAAACAACTATGATTGTACATCTAGGATCGATCACTGCACCTCTAGCATCGATTGTTGCACGTCTAGGATCAATCATTGCACCTCTTCAAATGACCGATCATATTTTATCAACATCAAACAACCACCTCAGTAGTTCTCACCAGAAGCCATTGGAGGNTATATATATATATATATATCCTTTGGCAGTTCTTTAATAATCCTTTGACATGATTTTTAATATAGAAGAGTCAACTTTCCCGAAGGTTCACACTAATGGCAAGCCTTATAAGAACATTGTTGATCCTGCCCAAACGACTATGACTGTACATCTAGGATCGATCATTGCACCTCTAGCATCGATTGTTGCACGTCTAGGATCAATCATTGCACCTCTTCAAAAGACCGATTATATTTTATCAACATCGAACAACCACGTCAGCAGTTCTCACCAGAAGCCATTGGAGGGTCGACAACTATCTTCCAATTCAATGGAGCGCCTGATCAGGGAAATGGCTGGTCCTTCAACCTAGGCGATTGGACATCCAATTGAAGCATCTGCGCATGAGTGGTTGGTTCATTGAGAGCAGTTGAAGGCGAAAGAATTCCGACTGGGCATGGATTACACAGTTGAAAGATTCATAAAGCATGGCCTTGTTAACGCCAACTTTTCTAAGTCGGAGGAATCGACAGCTCTTTTCCCCGACAAAGCCGAAGGTTCTTCGGAGGAAGAGGTTGAGGAAAGTGATAGAAACGAAGATCGCTTGACTGTTTGTTGATCCTTCATTTACTTAGGCAAAATATGTATTTATGCTTTTTTTGTAATTAGTTCAAGAGAAATGAAATCAAACAATTGTAATCACTTTAGTATATATAAAAAGTCTTTCATTTAAATTCTTTATATTTGCTTTGAAATGCTTGTGATAGATCTGTGATGATTGATTGTTTGCTCAACTCGAAAGTGAGTCTCTTGATGTAAATCGACCGACGAAAATTACTCATACTCCATTCAAATCGTTTGATCAGATTATCGGCCCCAAAAAGACTTGCATTTGGGTTGATGTTCAAACCACAGATCTTGTCGTTAGTAAGTTAAATGACCGCTAAATACTGAACTCACAAGGAGAAATTTTTTACATCGATCGTTTACTCATCTCGGAAGTGAGGCTCTAGCTATCGGTCGACCGATGTAGATTAAAGGTTTACCAATCGTTTAATGTCCTCCATTACGATTGTTTGATTGGATTATCGCGTTCGGAGATACTTACATCTGGGGTGATGTTTCGCATCACGGACCTTGTCGTTGGTAAGTTGAATCACCTCCAGGGCTAAATCCCACACTTAAACAAATTAACTTATGTATCGATCGATTGATCTACATTAATTAACTATTAACTTTTTGAATCGATCAAATGTTTTGCATTTCAATTGATCTTTTGAAATCGATTGACTATTTAGTATTTCATTCAATCAACTATTCCTCAAGAGCCTTAATGAACGTTAACCCTGCCATGACCAATCGATCAGATTTCCATCCTGGTCAGTTTTACTCCTAACACTTAGCACGGATCGTGTCGATACCAGTGTGGGTAGCCACCAGGACTTATTTCTAGGATGATTTATTACTCTTTCGAGGATCTTGTCGCTAGCGAGCATAGAACCATCTCCAAAAGCTTAACCCTTATCGAATTGAGATATAGTGGTTTACAACTCGAATGCTATGAATTGTTGATCGTTAATTGCAACCAGACACTTTCGATGCATGCATTTTCGCTTGATTGGTTCGAGTTCCCCAAGCATTTAAAAATGATCGAAGTCAAACGTAATTCGATCAGGTTGAGTTTCCCGCATATTAAAACAATTGTAAAACATTATTTGCTCGGGTCGAGTTCCCCGAGCATCGGATAAACCTGAATATTATACTAACAAAATTAGGCAACTCTAATTTTCATTTTATTGATAAAATGATGATTTACATATTGGTAATGGCTATCCTTTCGACATATACATAAGAAAATTTTCTAAGAGAGCAATTTCCTTAGGCCATCTCGGCTCCAAGCCGGAGGAGTTCCTTCCAGCACAAGTCTTTAGCTTGTAAGCTCCCAGAGAGACATGTTGGCTAATTATGTACGGGTCGCTCCATCTTTGATTCAACCTGTCGACCGCTTGTCTATTGGTTGTTGGATCGGCTTTCTTCAGAACTAAATCTCCTGGAATAAATGTTCTGTCTCCAACATGTTTTTTGAAGCAACGAGCGGCCCGCCTTCTCACTCCTTCCTATCAAAGGGCTGAATTGGTTTGTTTTTTCCTCCGCGAGGTCGAAGTCAGCATTGCCCCCTCATAGTTGGCTTCCTACCATTCGACTAGATTCTCTTTTGTGAATGAAAAAGCTGTGACAGCCCTTTGACTATGGTGGTTGTATTCAACCGACAGCACCACCTCCATTCTGTGTGTCAACATGAATGGGATTTGGTTAGTCGCAATCTAAGGTGTCGTATGGATCACTCAAAGTACTGACAGTAGCAAGTCTACCCAGTTCTCTTTAGCTCCTTCGAGCTTCTTTCTCAATAAATTTAGGATAAGTTTATTAGCTGCTTCGGCTTTGCCCATTTGTCTGAGGGTAATGAACTGAAGCGATCTTTAGACCGATCCCCTGGCTCGTACGAAAGTCCTTCACTTGTCGGTCAGTAAATTGTGTTACATTGTCAGTGATGATTGCCAAAGGCAATCCATACAGGCAAATAAGATTCGATCAAATGAAATTTCTAACCAGCCTTGTGGTGATTCGAGCGATTAGTTTAGCTTCGATCCACTTTGAAAAGTAGTCAACCGCTACCAAGAGAAAGTTTTGTTGGCCTTTCGATGGACAAAAAGGCCCGAGAATATCCAACCCCCAATTGGCGAACGACCATGGGTTGGCAACCGGCTGAAGATTTCGAGCCATTGATGATGCAGAGGCGCATACTTTTGACATTGTCAACATATCTTCCAAAATTCCTCCGCATATATGAGAAGTGTAGGCCAGAAGTATCATTGTCGTTGCACCCAATAGAAAAAGAGTTTTTCCTCCATAGTGGCTCCCGCATTTCCCATAGTGTACTTCCCGGAGGACGTCCTACGCTTCGTCTTCCCTCAAGCACCTCAAGAACACTAAAGTGATCGATCGCCTGAAAAGATTTCCTTTGATCATCAGATACAAAACAACCTTGATTTTGAACCTNTGAAAGATTCATAAAGCATGGCCTTGTTAACGCCAACTTTTCTAAGTCGGAGGAATCGACAGCTCTTTTCCCGACAAAGCCGAAGGTTCTTCGGAGGAAGAGGTTGAGGAAAGTGATAGCAACGAAGATCGCTTGACTGCTTGTTGATCCTTCATTTACTTAGGCAAAATATGTATTTATGCTTTTTTGTAATTAGTTCAAGAGAAATGAAATCAAACAATTGTAATCACTTTAGTATATATAAAAAGTTTTTCATTTAATTTCTTTATATTTGCTTTGAAATGCTTGTGATAGATCTGTGATGATTGATTGTTTGCTCAGCTCGAAAGTGGGTCTCTTGCTGTAAATCGACCGACGAAAATTACTCATACTCCATTCAAATCGTTTGATCAGATTATCGCCCCCAAAAAGACTTGCATTTGGGTTGATGTTTCAAACCACAGATCTTGTCATTAGTAAGTTAAATCACCGATAAATATTGAACTCACAAGGAGAAATTTTTTACATCGATCGATTACTCATCTCGGAAGTGAGGCTCTAGCTATCTGTCGATCGATGTAGATTAAAGGTTTACCAATCATTTAATGTCCTCCATTACGATTGTTCGATCGGATTATCGCGTTCGGAGATGCTTACATCCAGGGTGATGTTTCAAATCACGGACGTTGTCGTTGGTAAGTTGAATCACCTCCAGGGCTAACTCCCAAACTTAAACAAAGTAACTTATGTATTGATCGATTGATCTACATTAATTAACTATTAACTTTTTGAATCGATCAAATGTTTTGCATTTCAATTGATCTTTTGAAATCGATTGACTATTTAGTATTTCAATCAACTATTCCTCAAGAGCCTTAATGAACGTTAACCCTGCCATGACCAATCGATCAGATTTCCATCCTGGTCAGTTTTACTCCTAACACTTAGCACGGATCGTGTCGATACCAGTGTGGGTAGCCACCAGGACTTATTTCTAGGATGATTTATTACTCTTTCGAGGATCTTGTCGCTAGCGAGCATAGAACCATCTCCAAAAGCTTAACCCTTATCGAATTGAGATATAGTGGTTTACAACTCGAATGCTATGAATTGTTGATCGTTCATTGCAACCAGACACTTTCGATGCGTGCCTTTTCGCTTGATTGGTTCGAGTTCCCCAAGCTTTTAAAGATGATCGAAATCAAACGTAATTCGATCAGGTTGAGTTTCCCGCATATTAAAACAATTGTCAAACATTATTTGCTCGGGCGAGTTCCCCGAGTATCGGATAAACCTGAATATTATACTAACAAAATTAGGCAACTCTAATTTTCATTGTATTGATAAAATGATGATTTACATATTGGTAACGACTATCCTTTCGACATATACATAAGAAAATTTTCTAAGAGAACAATTTCCTTAGGCCATCTCCGCTCCATGAGGAGTTCCTTCCAGCACAAGTCTTTAGCTTGTAAGCTCCCAGAGAGACATGTTGGCTAATTATGTACGGGTCGCTCCATCTTTGATTCAACCTGCCGACTGATTCTCTACTGGTTGTTGGATCGGCTTTCTACAGAACTAAATCTCCTAGAATAAATGTTCTGTCTCCAACATGTTTTTTGAAGCAACGAGCGGCCCACCTTCTCACTCCTTCCTATCAAAGGGCTGAATTGGTTTGTTTTTCCTCTGCGAGGTCGAAGTCAGCATTGCCCCCTCATAGTTGGCTTCCTACCATTCGACTAGATTCTCTTTTGTGAATGAAAAAGCTGTGACAGCCCTTTGACTATGGTGGTTGTATTCAACCGAGAGCACCACCTCCATTCTGTGCGTCAACATGAATGGGATTTGGTCAGTCGCAATCTAAGGTGTCGTATGGATCACTCAAAGTACTGACAGTAGCAAGTCTACCCAATTCCCCTTAGCTCCTTCGAGCTTCTTTCTCAATAAATTTAGGATAAGTTTATTAGTTGCTTCAGCTTGCCCATTTGTCTGAGGGTAATGAACTGAAGCGATCTTTAGACCGATCCCCTGGCTCGCACAAAAGTCCTTCACTTGTCGGCAGTAAATTGTGTTACATTGTCAGTGATGATTGCCAAAGGCAGTCCATACAGGCAAATAAGATTCGATCAAATGAAATTTCTAACCAACGCTGTGGTGATTCGAGCGATTAGTTTAGCTTCGATCCACTTCGAAAAGTAGTCAACCGCTACCAAGAGAAAGTTTTGTTGGCCTTTCGATGGACAAAAAGGCCCGAGAATATCCAACCCCCAATTGGCGAACGGCCATGGGTTGGCAATCGACTGAAGATTTCGAGCCACTGATGATGCAGAGGCGAATACTTTTGACATTGTCCACATATCTTCCAAAATTCCTCCGCATATATGAGAAGTGTAGGCCAGAAGTACCCTTGTCGTTGCACCCAATAGACTAAAGTTTTTCCTCCATAGTGGCTCCCGCATTTCCCATAGTGTACTTCCCGGAGGACGTCCTACGCTTCGTCTTCCCTCAAGTACCTCAAGAACACTAAATTGATCGATCGCCTGAAAAGCTTTCCTTTGATCATCAGATACAAAACAACCTTGATTTTGAAACGCCTCAAGTTTGTAATGTCCTCCAATATCTTCCCCAATCTCCAAATAGAGAATGTAAGGATCCATCCAATTTTTTGAACCTTCAACTGTTATCTCCATCGTCTCAGATTCCTCAATTGTCAGTCGAATAAGCCTGTGAGGCACCCTGCCCAGTTAGATGTGTTTAGTTAGGATATCAGCAAAGTGATTTTCCTCCTGAACAACGTGCTCGATCCGGNGTCCTCCAATATCTTCCCCAATCTCCAAATAGAGAATGTAAGGATCCATCCAACTTTTTGAACCTTCAACTGTTATCTCCATCGTCTCAGATTCCTCAATTATCAGTCGAATAAGCCTCTGAGGCACCCTGCCCAGTTAGATGTATTTAGTTAGGATATCAGCAAAGTGATTTTCCTCCTGAACAACGTGCTCGATCCGAAAGTTTATGAACCTTTTGTCTCCTTCTTTGTCTTGGCAAGGTATTTAGCCATTAATTCATCTCTCGCATTGAATTCTCCATTGGCTTGTCATACAACCAGCAGTGGGTATGATTTTACCAATAGATCTCTAACGTCTATTTCATACGTTGGGCAAAGCCCAGGAATTAAAGCTTCATACTCTGTTTGATTATTCGTGACATCGAACTCCACCAAAATCAAGTGCTAAGAGATGCTCCCCAGTTGGATTGCTTAAAGCCAGTCCCAGATCAGCGACCGCCTATTTGGAAGCTCCATCAATGCACCAGATCCATGTTCAATTATTGTCAATATTTCCTTCGACCAATTCCTAAGTCCTGAGAAGTCTGCCAAGAAATCAACAATCGCTTGAGCTTTGATGGCCTTTTGAGGGATGTAAGTTATATCAGACTCACTGAGCGGCGTAAGTTAGAGATATTGCACAAGGTTTCTTCGAAAAGCTCCCGGTGAAAGAGACAAGTGTCGAAGAGGACTTCTGGAATCTCGGCATGTGTTTTTCGCGACAGATCGGAACAAGAAGGGTTTGGAGTAAGTCCTATAAGTTTCCTTATTTTTAGAGAGGAAACTGTTGTGAATTTCATAGTGGAATTTTTTTGGTGGTGCAGCTTCATGGTTATTTCCCATTCTCAAGTTTTTTCACCAAAAAATTCTCGTATAGTTTTCTGGTTATTTTGATTGTGTTTCCATTTAGATTTTGTTCTAGTTTTCTCAAATCTTGTGTGATCCTGTTATTTCATAGTGTGGTTTAGTTTTTTATTGATCCTAAAACCAGATAAAGTTGGGAATTATTCTCGTTATTCCTATCAAGAAAATGTTCCTAACGAAGGCAACCAAGGCCTTAACAATAATGCCGCTATAAAGGTTTTTGAAGCCCTCATTGTGAATCAGCCGGTTGAGGTAAGAATTCGCCTTCGAATTTGTTGACTTTAAACTTCCTTGCTGAATATGATACTATTTTACTTGCCAAATATTAGTTACTGAGAGAAATGCGTCGATTTCTCCAACAACTTGAGTTCATGAAATCAATGAGACCTATGTCAGCAAAAATAGATGAATCCTGAGATATTTAGTATGACTTCAACAACTCTGAAAGTTCGTGTAAAGGTTAAAATGAAAATGAAATTTGAAGAACTTTCAATGGATATATTTGAAATTCAAGACAGCAGTTGAAACAGAAAATGCCGTAAAGTTAGATCAACTTTCTAAGTTAAAAAGCACCTATGACGAGACGAAAGATCAATTCAACGGTATGAAAACCCANGCGAAGCCCAGGAATTAAAGCTTCATACTCTGTTTGATTATTCGTGACATCGAACTCCACCAAAATCAAGTGATAAGAGATGCTCCCCAGTTGGATTGCTTAAAGCCAGTCCCAGATCAACGACCGCCTATTTGGAAGCTCCATCAATGCACCAGATCCATGTTCAATTGTTGTCAATATTTCCTTCGACCAATCCCTAAGTCCCGAAAAGTCTGCCAAGAAATCAACAATCGCTTGAGCTTTGATGGCCTTTTGAGGGATGTGAGTTATATCAGACTCACTGAGCGGCATAAGTTAGAGATATTGCGCAAGGTTTCTTCGAAAAGCTCCCGGTGAAAGGACAAGTGTCGAAGAGGACTTCTGGAATCTCGGCATGTGTTTTTCACGACAGATCGGAACAAGAAGGGTTTGGAGTAAGTCCTATATGTTTCCTTATTTTTAGAGAGGAAACTGTTGTGAATTTCATAGTGGAATTTTTTTGGTGGTGTAGCTTCATGGTTATTTCCCATTCTCAAGTTTTTTCACGTAAAATTCTCGTATAGTTTTCTGGTTATTTTGATTGTGTTTCCATTTAGATTTTGTTCTGGTTTTCTCAAATTTTGTGTGATCTTGTTATTTCATAGTGTGGTTTAGTTTTTTATTGATCCTAAGCCCAGATAAAGTTGGGAATTATTCTCGTTATTCCTATCAAGAAAATGTTCCTAACGAAGGCAACCAAGGCCTTAACAATAATGCCGCTATAAAGGTTTTTGAAGCCCTCATTGTGAATCAGCCGGTTGAGGTAAGAATTCACCTTCGAATTTGTTGACTTTAAACTTCCTTGCTGAATATGATACTATTTTACTTGTCAAATATTAGTTACTGAGAGAAATGCATCGATTTCTCCAACAACTCGAGTTCATGAAATCCATGAGACCTATGTCAGCAAAAATAGATGAATCCTGAGTTATTTAGTATGACTTCAACAACTCTGCAAGTTCGTGTAAAGGTTAAAATGAAAATGAAATTTGAAGAATTTTCAATGGATATATTTGAAATTCAAGACAGCAGCTGAAACAGAAAATGCCGTAAAGTTAGATCAACTTTTTAAGTTAAAAAGCACCTTTGGAGAATATGAAAGATCGAGAATATGAAAGATCAATTCAACGGTATGAAAACCCTCTTTAAGAAAATGAGGAAGCAAGTAGCTTACATGACTTCTTGATTAATTATTTTTAAAAGATACCTGAAGCAACTTAGTCGAACCAACACATCATTCGAATCAACACATCATGCTAACTTCAAGAGATAGATCGGAAGTGAGACCTACAAACAACAGGATGGGACCAAGTAGAAGCACACAATCTAGGAGAGCTGCTTCACAGTCAAGTGAACCATTATGAACTTAGAAAATTTCATGTATTTTCGCATGTATAAAGGTTGTATTGTATTCATTTTACAAATTTTATGCAAATTGCATAATGGGCATTTGTATAGATGAGTTTGTGTGAACCAAAGTATGGTGGATTGACTTATGGGATAACCACCTTAATGCTTAACCGTACATAGTAGAGCATTGGGCGAGTAGTCACTGAAGGTAGTACAGAGAGTGGGTGAGTAGGAGAAGTGCGTAGTTACCAAAAAAAAGTGGAAGTAATAGGGGGTTTCAAAGGGGTGGATGGTCACCGTTGCTTGAGTTTGTGTGTGTTGTAAATTCTATTTAAAAATGTTGTGTGGAATAAACTAAATGTTATGTTGTAAAGAAAATTTTAAAAAATTGAGAGGAAGACTAAAATGGTGGAGGGGCTTGATGGCTTCTTCAATGAAAATAGTTTAGTGATCATTAATCAACACTAGATTTTGGCGATTTTGGTGATTTATTCAAATTTTCTTGTTTGATACTTTTTGTGATTTCTTTTAGTGAAGTTTGTGTTGTTAAGGAATGTCTTAAATCATATTGTTCATTTTTCTTTCATTTTTATCCCATTTTAATTCCTTCTTAATCCCTTTTACAAAGGTTGGCTAAAATTCAGCTTAATCTTACCTAGTTAGGATTTTGGCTCCATTTGGGTAAACTAACCCGCTTTAGAAATTTTCAAAATTTTCAGAATTGATCTATATCCCTACTAGATTAATTTCCATAAAATGTTATTCTATTAGTCTTTTTATTCAGCCCAAAAATCCAATAACTAAGCCATAGTTTAGTTTCTATTTTTTCACTTTCAGATATCTAACAATCTTCAAAAATCATAAAAATTTTCAAATCAACTTTAAAATATTTATCTTTATTTTCAAGTGAAATTTTAAAATTTACTTATGTACTTTGAAACCTGGAAGAAAATTACAATAATTTGTGGACTCTACCGAGATTTAACATAGTAAATATTTCTCACTCAATTACTCTATCAAATCATTTTTTAACACTCACATTCACTCTAAATCATTTATATACATCATTTTAAACTTCTAGAGTTTCACAAAAAGATTTCGCCAACCATATCAGTCATAAAGCAACTTCTCCAAGACCCCAAAATAACTCTTAATGAAGCTAAGGACAGTGATTTTATTTCTTCTCTTTTTTTTTTTTGTAATAATAAAGAGAAGATGAATGGTTATCTATTTAACCATAATTGGTAAATTTAAGAACATTATGGTGTAAAATAAATTTTTAATAAAAAATGATGTCTTTTACTTATTATTACTTCTAAATTCGAAAAGCCTTTCAAAATTTGAGCTTCATTTTCAAATCACTTATTTGTCCTTTCTATTATTATTTATAATTAAAATTCTTTTGAGTCTGATTTATCTTCTTTTAATTACATTTTTTCATTCTTTTGAGAAACCCTAACTCTTTTCAGTTTCACCATCATGTTCATCTTCCACATCCTCTTCCTCAAAAATGGATTTCATCTTCTATAACAGCTGTCCGTCGTTAAGTGAGGACCAAAACTTGGAAGGATCTCACTAGCAGCGAAGCTAGCTAACTACATATTCAATAATGAGGTTATCCTTAGTCAAGCTAAAGTTGACAATACTCTAAACCCTCTATACAACCATGAAATCTGTGGCAATCAAAATCAATTTTGAATTGATATTTTGGGCTCTAGAAAGCTTTAAAGCTACATGATAAGTTGAAACTTCCAATAAATAGCCCTTAAACAATTGGCATTGATGCATGCAATAAAAGACGGGACTGGTCTGCTAGCTATGTGACTAGCAGCCACGCTGATGTTGTATAGGGGAAAGCCCTACTCGAAATTAAGCTGGATATGTTGATAAATACTGATTTTGGATGGCCAATATGCCCAAACCAGATGTGGGAACGAGGCACTCCGGTTAACTTGAACAGATTCAAATTTATCACCTATCATTGGGGTTCAAAATCGGACCACAGGCAAGCTTTGTTCAGGTAGAACCAACAAAAACGAAGGGTTTTTTGGTAGATTTGAGTTAATTGAAAACATTCTAGTCTGAACCTTGGAAAATACTATTAGATTGGATAGAGAATGAACTTGCAACCTGGAGTTAAAAATGATACTCAAACTTGCTAATCTATTAAGCGGGTTGAAGCTCAGATTTGACCAACCATGTGCATTGGTCTTGCTCAATCACAATAATAAGTTGGCCAACTTTAACCATAACTCTAAGCACAGTCAAATTAGTTTCAAAAGATGAATTCAGCAGAAATTTATAACCAAGATTTTCCAAAAAAAAAAAACTGAATGAATTCATCTTTGCAATCTTAGTGTCTCTCAATAACCATTGAGCTTATAAGAAACCCGTCGGCGTCTATGAATTTCAATCGTATAAATAACTCTNACCATCATGTTCATCTTCCACATCCTCTTCCTCAAAAATGGATTTCATCTTCTATAACAGCTGTCCGTCGTTCAGCGAGGACCAAAACTTGGAAGGATCTCACTAGCAGCGAAGCTAGCTAACTACGTATTCAATGATGCGGTTATCCTTAGCCAAGCTAAAGATGACAATACTCTAAACTCTCTATACAACCATGAAATCTGTGGCAATCAAAATCAATTTTGAATTGATATTTTGGGCTCTAGAAAGCTTTAAAGCTACATGATAAGTTGAAACTTCCAATAAATAGCCCTTAAACAATTGGCATTGATGCATGCAATAAAAGACGGGACCGGTCTGCTAGCTATGTGACTAGCAGGGGGAAAGCCCTACTCGAAATTAAGCTTGATATGTTGATAAATACTGAATTTGGATGGCCAATATGCCCAAACCAGATGTGGGAACGAGGCACTCCGGTTAACTTGAACAGATTCAAATTTATCACCTATCATTGGGGTTCAAGATCAGACCACAGGCAAGCTTTTGTTCAGGTAGAACCAACAAAAACGATTAGATTGGATAGAGAATGAACTTTGGAAAATACTATTAGATTGGATAGAGAATGAACTTGCAACCTGGAGTTAAAAATGAAACTCAAACTCGCCAATCTATTAAGCGGGTTGACGCTCAGATTTGACCATATGCATTGGTCTTGCTCGATCACAATAATAAGTTGGCCAACTTTAACCATAACTCTAAGCACAGTCAAGTTAGTTTCAAAAGATGAATTCAGCAGAAATTTATAAACAAGATTTTCCAAAAAAAAAAAAAACTGAATGAATTCATCTTTGCAATCTTAGTGTTCTCTCAATAACCATTGAGCTTATGAGAAACCCGTCGGCGTCTATGAATTGCAACCGTATAAATAACTCGTGGTATATCTATAAAGTCCATCAATCATCCATAACGATATTTACATTTTCGGATCCAAACAGAATAATCTACATTACCCTATACGTTCCAAACAAAGACAGAGGATAAAAGAAATGACATTCCATTGTAATAAAGGTGTTTAATGTTAAATAGGGAGGAATAGATGTTCAAAAGGAGGTACCTATTCAGATTTCATTTAAAAATGGGAAGTTTTCTTTCCAGTACTGCTTAATAGCATCAACAACTTTAACAGAGAAGCCCTTGTCTTCAGGGTAGTAAGCAATCGGATCTGCTAAAAGAGGTTCTGGAAGATTCAGAACGCCCTCCAGAGTTGCATGAAGACAATATGCCGAGTATGTGACATGATAGCCTCCTTCTTGAACAATCAATAGGCGCCCATTGGAGAATTGATCAGATAGAAAGCGTGATATTTGACCAATGTGCCTATAACCAGCCATCGTTAGGCATTGCCTTCCATTTGGGTCAAACTGAAACAGCATTACCAAGAAAGATTTAAGCTCAAAATAAAAGGTAATGGTGGTTCAATTCGATCATTTCAAACAAGAGAGAAAATCAGTCATTTTAAAAGTGTAATTGAGGCGTGCCTTGTGCTAATGCAGAACATAGAACTAATGCCTTAAAGAATTGGAATTGAGGTGTTTCCGGAAAGAAGTAAACACCTTAAAGGCTGAGGAGTTCAGGATACGCCTTGGTGTACTTTACCTCTAAGGCATACGGTTCAGAGAAGAGCAACAAAAACCGTTCACAGTTTTGATATTATGCAAGTTTAAGAATGATTTTCAGGACATTTAAGAAAATCCATGCCTAATTAACCCTAAATCTATGAAAAAAAAAATGACAATTTGGAATGATGTTATACGGATGCACCTATCCTTCACATTTCTTGGCCTAGTAGGAATAGAGGACCTCCTATTTGGTTTAAAGAATTTTGCAATTATTCAATTTATGTCAATTATCAATTAAGCAGCTCTGCAGTTGATTATGTTTATTTTCAAATTTTATTCGTACCCATTTAGTAAGTTAGAAACAAATAAGTCTATTTCGATTTTATTATTATTTTTTTTTTTGTTTTCCTTCCCATTTTTTGTCTTCTTTTATTGCCTTCATTTTTTATTCTTCTAACAATTAGACTATCAATCNGCAATTATTCAATTTATGTCAATTATCAATTAAGCAGCTCTGCAGTTGATTATGTTTATTTTCAAATTTTATCTGTACCCATCTAGTAAGTTAAAAACAAATAAGCTATTTTGATTTTATTATTTTTTTGTTTTTGTTTTTTTTTGTTTTCCTTCCCATTTTTTGTCTTCTTTTATTGCCTTCATTTTTTATTCTTCTGACAATTAGACTATCAATTGGTGCTCTCTTCATAGTACTCTTCTCCCAATAATCATCCTTCAATTTGACATCCGCATTGCCTTCGCGTAACGCACATTGACCAGCCGTCCAAGATCCAAATTCTCTTGGCAACGTTTGCCTCCACCCATAATCTGCCATCTTGACTCAATCCCATCGCATCATCCTTCGGCTCCTTTCTATAGGCAAACCATGTACCTCAACACTGAACTATGTTCCCCTCAACATCTTCCCGATCTTCATCATGACTGATAGCACTCACTCCACAACCCAAAGCCTTGTTGACTGCCTCACACGTCTTTTTCATCATGATGAGCAATTTTATTCTATTGGGGAACTTTNGCCATCTTGACTCAATCCCATCGCATCATCCTTCGGCTCCTTTCTATAGGCAAACCATGTACCTCAACACTGTACTATGTTCCCCTCAACATCTTCCCGATCTTCATCATGGCTGATAGCACTCACTCCACAACCCAAAGCCTTGTCCACTGCCTCACGCGTCTTGTTCATCATGACGAGCAATTTTATTCCATTGGGGAACTGCTGCAAAAAATCATTATAAAGTTAGTCAAATTGGATGTAAGCCAAGATCAGGTAATCAGCAGAAATTCCTCTTCTCCTTCAGGTACTAGTGATCAGCTCTTCTATGTTGAGCCTTTCCCATCTGTTAAGCTGAAGATGCTCAAATCATTGGGCAGTAATCCAGAAATTTGAATTCGTAACATACACCATATTTATGTGTTTCACAGACTTTCTAATCTCGAAAAATTATCTCTCCTTTCTTTTCATTTACTGAACCTGCCAAAAAAATGGCTTTTATGGGTAGAACGAAATCACAGTGTACATATCTAGCTTGAGTTTTTGCAACTTCTTCATTCTAGTTTTAGTCCATCACAATATTGAGATCATGGGGAAAAATTAACAAAATTAATTCAAACTTCGCTGGTTCGAGATTATCAGAAAATATTTGAACAATTATCAAATATCATTCTAGAAGTAGGGATAGCCTTCTGGCAACCTTATTCTAAATCAGGTCTTAAACCAGAAATTTGAAAGGAAGTCCCCATCCATAGGCCTTATTCTCTGGCTCAAGTGATGAATTTAGTCAAGGTCATCAAAGATAAACTCCATCATATTTCATTATCATCATTCTTTTCATCTACCACCTGAAATATTATTGGCATTCATCTGAAAATTTATGTTTCAGCACTTTCTATAAGCAAATCTTATTTACCACCAACAACAACGAGCCTTTATCCCACCAAGTGGGGTCGGCTACATGAATCTTTTTTTCTCCATTGTGTACTATGGAGTGTCATATTCCATTTAATTCTAATAAATTGAGATCATTTTTATGCAACATTCCTAAGTCTTTTTAGGTCTACCTCTACTTTTCTTAACATAAGCCAAATCTAAAATATCTACTCTCCTAACTGGGTCAAATCTAAAATATTTTCTCTCCTAACAGGGCCATCAAATGACCGATGTTCAGTGTGACCAAACCATCTAAGACGACTCTCTCTAATATTGTTTGTTAGTGGAGCTACTCCAACCCTTTCAAGATATATTCATTTCGTATTTTGTCTGTAAGTATAAAGCCACTCATCCACCAGAGCTTTCTCATCTCAACAACAATTAATTTTTTGCTTTTCTTTTACAGGCCAACATTGCCATAAAACATTGCAAGTCTCATCACCATCTTATAAAATTTTTCCTTTAGACTAAGTGGTACTTTTTTACCACAGGTCTGATGCATTCCTCCACTTCAGTCATCCAACTTGAATTCTACTAATACCATCCCCATCAATATCACCATCACTTTGAACAATGAACCCAAGATATCTCAACTTTCACTCCTTTTAATGACTTGATCACCCATTTTTACAACCTTGTCATTGAAACTAATACGCTAAAATTGCATTCAATGTAATCAGTTTTAGATCTATTCAAACAAAAGCCTTTAGAATCTAAATTGACCACCATAATTCAAGTTTTCCTGAACTCTCTATCTTTCTCTAATCTTATCCATAACAAAAGTATCATCAACAAAAAACATACACCAAAGTACATCCTCTTGTAGGTGTCCAGTAAGAACATTTATAACTAAAGCAAAAAGATATGGGCTTAAAGTCAATCCCTTATGTAATCCAACTGAAATAGGAAAATAATTGGTCAATTATCCTTATGTCTGAACCCGAATAACATCTATTAGTATATATAAATTTTAGGATATTAATATAAGCAATATCAACACGCTTCTTTTCTAGAACTATCCAAAGTACTCATGAAAATCATATAGATATAAGCTTTTATAAATATAACCAATATCAACATGTTTATTATAAGCTTTTCTAAATCAATAAAAATCATATTCAGATCATCCTTACTCAAGGTTTAGTTCAACAAAACTCTCAATAAATATATAGCTTCCATAGTAGACTTGTTTGACATGAATCTAAATTGATTTTGAGAAATTTTCTATCACATCGTAAACCATGCACAATTACTCTCTCCCAAAATTTTAATGTATGACATATTACCTTAATTTCTCTAGAATTTGCACACTCTTGTACCACCCCTTTATTCTTAAAAATAAGAATCAATTGACTTTTTCTTCACTCATAAAAAATCCTTTTAGTTTTTAAAATAATATTTACAATTTTAGTAAGTTAAAAAATTATCTGATCTTCTAAATGTTTTCACACTTCTATTAGAATGTCATTAGTTCCTAAGCTTTTCCACACTTCATTTTCTTTAAAGTCTCATCAAATTCCATTTTACTAATGTGATAGTAGAAATATAAAGCTTTGTTATTATTTATGATATTAAGATAACAAAAATTGATCGTATTTTTACAATTTTTATTAAAATTTATTAAAATATCTCACCCACTTATTTTGAATATTCTCATCTTAAAAAAAAAATTTTTTCATTCTTACAACTCTTTATTTGAATTAAATTTTAATTTTCTTATCTCTTTTTTTTGGCAATTTATACATGTCTTTCATACTCTTTAATACATAATCTATTATAAATATCACTAAAAGCATAATTATCAGTATTATAAATTATTCTCTTAAACTCCCTATGGAGCACCTAATATTTTTTTCAATTATCCAAACTTTTGCATCTAAATCAACTTTTATAACAAAAAATCTTATTATTTTATATTTTCTTGCATATCATTATTCTGCCACTAATTATTTTTATTTATAAGATAGTTTCCTTTTGATTCTCCAAGCACATATTTTGTAATTTGCTTAATAGTACTTGTTATTTTATCCCACATAATATTAACTTCTTCATAAGCATCTCAAATTTTAAATCTTAAAGTTTATTCGTAAAAATAATTTTATTTATCGTTTAAGTGCATCATCTAATTTTATGATAATATTTCATTGCATTTTTCATCTTCCAACCCATAATCTTAAAATCAAAAAATAAATACTCAATGTTGGGTACTTAAACCCTTCGTCTTAATTTTTTTTTTTACCAATAAAAAAATTTAATGGAATGGTTGATAAAATGAAAAAAGACTTATGTTATACTTGCAATGAACATTACCATCAAAACCATGTTTTTAAAGTAAGTGTTGATTTTGATAAATATAGAAGAAGATGATTCTTAATATGATAATTTGCACCCTACTGTGTTGACTCTTATTATATCTAAAATATATTATCATACTTTTATTAGTTATCATGCAATAACGTGCAGTAGGTCAATATTCACCAACAAATATTCATCTTATGGGATTGTTGTATGGCACTTCCAACAATTTTTTGTTGAAAAAAGTGTCTACTCATAATTTCAACCAAGAACGACTTTCAAACCTATTTGGCTTGCCAGACACTTAAATTACACAATTTATAGTTATGAACAACGATGACTATCTGTTAAATTTTTTTTTGAAAATCAGCTACAGAAGCAAGTGTGGTGTGGCTCGGTCCCTATGAATGCTTGTCATATTCTGTTGAGGAGGTCATGACTATTCGGCCACAAGACCCAGCACGACAGCTTCAAGAATACTTATTCATTTAAAAAGGATTAGATACGCATCATGCTTTTACCAGTCAAGGATGTGAGAGGCATAGACATCATAAAAGAAATGGTAGTCCTGAGAGCCACCTTCATGCAATCGATTCGAGATGCTCTAGTGGCAATGGCGTTGGTCCTACTAGAGGGAACTGAGGAAGATGTTGAGATAATAACACCTATACAGCTGCTGATGTGCGACTTCCATGACATGATGATCGATAATCTTCCAGAGGGTTTGTCATCACTGAAGGACATTCAACACGCCATAGATCTCATATTTGCATACATACAGATTGAGGCCAGTAGAGTACGAGGAGTTGCAAAGACAAGTACAGGATCTCATTGTCAAAGGTTTGGTCAGAGAGAGTACTAGTCCGTGTGTTGTCCCCGCTCTGAAGGTACCCAAGAAAGATAGATTATAGAAGATGTGCATTGACATTCAGGTAATCAACAAGATTATTATCAAATACCAATTCCTCATACCTCACCTGGACGACCTATTGGATCAGTTCCACAGAGTCATTGTCTTTTTCAAGATAAACTTATGCAGCGGGTGCCACCAGATCTGGATGAGGCCAGAGGACGAGTGGAAAACCGCTTTCAAGTCCCAGGATGGATTATACGAGTGGTCAGTCATGTCTTTCGGATTGTCTAATGCACCTAGCACATTTATAAGGTTAATAAATCAGGTGTTCTAGGCCCATATTGGGAAGTTTGTAGTGTTATACTTCGATGATATTCTGATATACAGCAAATTCAAGGACGAGCACTTGTAACACCTGAAGACAGTCTCAGAGGTTTTGCGTTCAGGAAAAGCTATACACTCATCCAAACAAGTGCCACTTCCTGATAGTGCAGGTTGTATCCATTCATCTTTTTTTTAACTGTATTCTTCGCAACTTATTTCCATTTTCACTTCTTGCCTTCATTTTTTTTTTCTTTTTTCTTTTCACAGATAGGCTTCACCCTACTATGTTTTTAGGTGCTATGAAATTAAGAGAGGCTTCATCCTATCACGACATCAGGTGCTATAAAACTAATCATTTTATGTTATATTTTATTCTTAGTACTGTCCACTTTATTGACAGTTGATATTTGTTGTTTGTTTGTTGCTACATTTGTTCATGTTTATTAATAAAAGTTACTAGATTTAATCCTTTCTCTTTGTATCTCGGTTGGTCTTCAATGCTAAATACTTAAAAATTAAAGGGTTAATGCTGTTATTCTAATGCATTCACTCTTTTTTTCTAATTTCTCTCACCTTCCTTCATTTTCTTAATGAAATTGTTATTTTGTCTTATTTTTTGAATTTAAGTTATTAATATGTTTTCATTATTTAAAAAACAATTTAAAAAGATTTTACAGCCATGGAGTTTACGCTCCTCTTTGTTGACAGGTGAACACTTCACTAATGCTTTACACTTCTACAATATTGAAGTGAATAAAATCTTCCAAACTATAAGATGAATGATGCTACCACCTTTTATTTTCTCTCTCTTTCATTCCAATTGAAGCTTGTTTAGACATTCGAAGTAATGGTTGTACTTTATCACCCTTCATTAAAGAAAAGTTTATTTAGACCATTCCAAGTAATTCAAAATGATTCAATTTAACAAATATATAATTTATATTTTACGTGTTCGAGCAAAAAGGGATTTATTTTGCCACCATTAAATATAACTATTTAATTATCTATTCCCTTAAATCTTAAATCTTAAATCTTAAATCTCCAAACATTTTATTAAGATGGGCCAAATTTAACATCTATCTTGACAAATAATTTTCAGGAATTATAGTATGTACTAAATCCTACTCATAGCCAAAAAGCACCTAAGGTGTAGAAACAAGCACCAATAAATAAGGTAAAAGAATAACAAAATATATATATCAACTCACCGCACTAGAATCTTGTCCAACAACCAAAATAACAAGGCCAGGCTTAAACTCTTGAATAGCTGGAACAACTAACTCATTCATTGCATACACATAACCCTCATCACCTGTTCCATTGGGTAAAGGTATGTTCAAGTTGTAACCAAACCCATCGCCTTCACCAGCCTCATCAATGTCTCCACTTTGAGGATGTGAAGGCCCCCAAGAACCATGATTCATATGAAGCGAAATTGTAAGAACCTTATTCGAGTGGTAGAAACCTTCCGCCGTGCCATTGCCATAATGGACATCAATGTCAATTACTGCAACCTTTGGGCAGCCAGATTGAAGAGCAAGTTGAACAGCAAGACCAGCATTGTTCAGGAAACAATAGCCATCAGCTCTAGTAGGCTGCGCATGATGACCAGGTGGCCGCACTAATGCATAAGCCAGTTTCCCATGCCCATCTAGCACATATTTCATTGCTTCTAAAGTGCTCCCAGCAGCAAGAAGACAAGCATCCCATGAACCACGATTCAGAAAAGTACCAGCACAAAGATCTTTTCCCCCTTCCTTGTCAGCCTGGACTAGTTCACCTATGTATTCTAGGATAGAAAGAATGCAACAAAATAGAAGTTCTTCATAAGCGACCAATAATTGAAGAGAATCTTTGCAAGCACAACAATAGAAACCTAAGAGATGCAAAGTTTTTTCACAAATGATTTTTTCCATTGTAAATGCGTATTCATACATATGCAACTTAGCAGTAGGTAACTCTATATGATCAAATCTAGTGCAATTCAGTAGATAGCATGCAAAGTTCAACAAATCTTAGGAAAATTTGGTATTTGTTAAATTACAATATAGGCTATAATGTAATAGATTTACAGGAAATAATTTCACATATAACATTCGGTTATGGTATGGGTTCTCTAGAGATTCATAATCTGCCAGAAGATGCCAGCACGTATGCATGTGATCTCAAACGTTACCATTTGGATTTCATCACAATTTCACAAACCATACTAGCCACATCTCTTCATATTTAAGAGATACATCTATTATTTAAAATATAAGACACGGACACGCATCAAACATGCCATTATAATAAAAAAATGATATTAAATTATATATATATTAAAATAAATAAATTATTAAGAATAATACACAAAAGAAAATAAAAATTCTAATAGCAATATCTTTCAAAAATTAAGAGGTCCACAATGAGAAATATCAACCTAGGCGAGCCATTGACAAACAACTCGAGTATGTTTGCAAGAAAAGAAATCAGATGGATAAGTCGAACATGTAAATGTGAAAGCTCCATTACAATTGGAAATGGACAACAACTACCTATTGCTCACAACGGTCCGAGCCTTTTAACAAAATCTACTCGTAGGTTACACTAACTAATCTTCATTTTGTCTCAAACCATGTCTTCAATCTTATTTCAGTCTACAAACTCACTGTTCGTAATTGTTGTACCAACACATTCAATGCTAATGGGTATGATATGAGTGGAGACTAATTTGGAGAGCAGTTTATAGGGGCAAATCACCCGGCGCATATGCGTCGGGCTATGGGCGCATAAGCGCCCAATTGAGTGCAAACAGCAGAGAAGTTGGTGCATATGCGTCAGCATTTGGGCGCATATGAAGGCTGACGCAAATGCGCCCACTTACCCTTATGAGTTGCTTTATTCCCAAAAGGTCAGCGCTTATGAGCTCAGAGGCTGACGCATATGCGCCCACTTACCCTTATGAGTTGCTTTATTCCCAAAAGGTCAGCGCTTATGCGCCAGCATTTGGGCGCATATGCCCCCACTTACCCTCATGCGATACTTTATTCCTAAGAGGTCGGCGCTTTTATGCGCCCAACATAAGGCATCAATCCAGTAAGCAGGACGCTAAGGCACCAAGTTCGGGCGCTTATGCGCCCAAAGCAATTTATACACGGGATTTTGTTTTTAATCATCGAACAGCGTATCAACAGTTCATGTGTGAGGTTTCTTCGACATATTTCTTGTGAAGGAAAGGAGTATCGAAGAGGAGGATTTATGATATATCGGCGTGCATTTTTCCTGTCTGATCGAAGCAGAAAGAGTTTGGAGCGAGGTATTGTAAGCTTCCTCGTGTGTAGAGAGGAAATTTGATTGTGTTCTCTGTAAACTCACTGAAATTCATAGTGAATTTTTCTGATGGTGTAACTTCGTATTTTTTTCCCGTTCTCGAGTTTTTTCATGTAAAATTTCTGTGTTCTTTTCCAATTTGTTTTGATTGTGCTTTCTATTTAGTTCTTTATTCCAGTTTTCTCGAATTTGTGTGATCCTATTATTCCACAGTATGGTTTAGTTTTTAATTGATCATAAGCCCCGGTAAAGTTAAGAATTGTCATGAAATTTCCTATCAGGGTATTCTATCAAGGATGTACATACCAACCAAACTTTACTCGAAGGACATTATGTGTATGAACTCTATCCAATCCAATCCAATCCATGACTTCCTCGCTCCTACAACTCAACCAAGATTGTTTGCTCTTATCACCATTCAACAATTCCAAGCTCATGGCATCATCATCTTGGGAATCTATAACTCAAGATTCAATCCTCTTTAACAAGACACATTCCATCATTATGTTCCTCATCCAAAAATATACAATGCACTTCATGTCATCCAGCTAAAAGTCATAAGCTCTCATTTATCCTCCTACCTCACATGCATCTTATCCACTATAAATTATACATTCAGATGTAAAGGGACCTTCCAGAAGCTTGTCCACACAGTCTTGTAAATATTATGTTGTGTTTGTTGATGGTTTCTCTTTTATCCTCTGTTTTCTTCTTTGCAATAAAAATGAAACAGCTCATAAGTTCGTTGAATTCAAAAATCTATTGGAAAAATAATTCAACACCCAAATTAAAACATTATGTACTAATAGAGGCGGGGAATACCAAGAAACAACATTCACTAACCCTTTCAAACAGTGGAACATCTATCACCAATACGTCTGCCCGTACACCCTAAACAAAATGGCATTTATGAAAGAAAACATTGTCATCTCATTGAGGTAGATTTCACCCTTTGATTGAAGCCTCCATACCTCTATATCTGTGGGCAGGCACTCCTAACTAAATGCTAATTAAGCACCCATCAATCTCAAGTCTTCTTATAAAAACTTACATCATCGACCACCTACATACAATCATCGCAAAACCTATGGTTGTCAATGTTTCCCTTGGCTAAGGCCTAACACCAAAAATAAAATTTTCTCTCTCGAAAAGCCATGTTTTCATCAGGTACTTATCCTCTAAAAAAAGGATACAAGTGCCTTGATCCTCAAACAAATAGAGTTTATACTTCCAACCATGCCNTAACTTATTAATATGTTTTCATTATTTAAAAAACAATTTAAAAAGATTTTACAGCCATGGAGTTTACGCTTCGCTTTGTTGACAAGTGAACACTTCACTAATGCTTTACACTTTTACAATATTGAAGTGAATACAATCTTCTAAACTATAAGATGAATGATGCTACCACCTTATATTTTCTCTCTCTCTTTCATTCCAATTGATNTAAGTTATTAATATGTTTTCATTATTTAAAAAACAATTTAAAAAGATTTTACAGCCATGGAGTTTACGCTTCTCTTTGTTGACAGGTGAACACATCACTAATGCTTTACACTTCTACAATATTGAAGTGAATACAATCTTCTAAACTATAAGATGAATGATGCTACCACCTTTTATTTTCTCTCTCTCTTTCATTCCAATTGAAGCTTGTTTAGACATTCGAAGTAATGGTTGTACTTTATCACCCTTCATTAAAGAAAAGTTTATTTAGACCATCCCAACTAATTCAAAATGATTCAATTTAACAAATATATAATTTATATTTTAAGTGTTTGAGCAAAAAGGGATTTATTTTGCCACCATTAAATATAAATATTTAATTATCGATTCNAGAAAAGTTTATTTAGACCATTCCAAGTAATTCAAAATGATTCAATTTAACAAATATATAATTTATATTTTAAGTGTTCGAGCAAAAAGGGATTTATTTTGCCACCATTAAATATAACTATTTAATTATCTATTTCCTTAAATCTTAAATCTTAAATCTCGAAATAACTGCAAGACATTTTATTAAGATGGGCCAAATTTAAAATCTATCCTGACAAATAA